>PVJO010002924.1:67757-132821 GCA_004026905.1 Hystrix cristata
ATACCCAGCTCAGATCAGCACTTTAATATGCACAAGATTTAGACCAGTGTATGACTAGGTTATTCCTGGTAGGCGTAGCCTTATTTGTCCAGGCCAATTCTAGCCAAGAGTGTGCATTGAAAATGGCTTATTTGGCTTGAGTCCCTACAAAGAAGCCTGAGGAAATGCACCCAACAACATGGCCTGGACCCCCTTGATGGTAGAGGTCACAGAGCTGGAAAACCGTCCACATGCTGTCTCCATACAGAAGTCCAGCTTGCAAGACTCCTGCCCATGGGGGCTTCTGCAGTCCTACAAGGGAAACTGCCCTGAGACTTTCTACCAAGGAGAGGTGTTCAGTGTGGGACCCAGCAGCCACAAACCCTGACCTGGGCTCCAGCCCAGCTTCCCCCTGAGATGCTGCTCAGGTTGGGACTCAGATGTCTGCCAGCTGAACCTCCACCCTTTCCCCACCACTTACTGTCTTTTCTTGCTAGCACCAGCCCTGATGGAATTTTGATGTTCTCCGTGCTGTGCCCACTCTCCTTCACCCTCCCTTTCTTCTTCCCTTCTGTCTCCATTTCCTTCCACCTCCTCCTTCTTCCTCCTCCCCCTCCTTCCTTCTGCCTGCCTCCCTCCTTGAGTCTCCCCCCTTCTCTCCCTTCTAAGACTTCAGCACAGAGCCTGGCCCTCCTCCAGAACAGTCTCCTTCCCTCTTCCCCCTTCCCTGATGTTCCCACTCTTGGAACCATCTAACAAAGAAGCAAAAATCTCCCTAATTACCTTGACTGCTAGATAATAAACCATCAAATGAAGAAGAACATTGTGATCACCATGGCAATTTGTCAGAACACAGAATTCTGTATGCAGTGTGGTGCATGGGAAACGCCTGCTTTGAGAGCAAGCCCAGACTGACTCACTGCCTTCTTCTGTAGTGTAGACTCCCGGTGTTGTTGCTGGGCCCAAAGTGACTTGTGTGTTTGCATGTCTGAAGAAACTGCTCCCTCACCTACCACCATGAAGGTCAGGATACCAATCTTTGTAGGGGAGAATGAGCATCCTACTGTCCACTTGTTTACATAGCACAGACTCCAGCTTTCTCAGAAAATGGAGCCTCCAACTATTGGAAACAAAAAATAGTTTTAATGGAGGATTGCCTAATGGATAGACACTCCATTACCTAATGATAGATTTTCTGGAAAAAGAACACTTCTACATCTTTGATTTGAATGTAAACTAGTAAAACCATTATGGAAGTCCACATGCAGATTCCTCAAAAAACTAAAACTAGAAATTCTAAAAAACAAAAACAAAAGAAAGAAAGAAATTCTATTTGACCCAGCTATTCCCTTCTAGGAACCTTCCTGAAAGAGTTAAAGACATGCATACCACAGTGATACATGCATACCCGGATTCATAGGCGCTAAATCTTAGAAGCAACAGATGAACAGATAAACAAAATATGGTATTTACACACAATGGAGTACTACTCTGCCATAAAAAATATAAACTTGAGTCATTTGCAGGAAAATGGATATACCTTGAGATCACATGTTAAATGAAATAAATCAGACATACAAGCTTAAATACTGCATGGCTCCTCTTAATATAAAAAACCCAAATTATAAATAAAGAGCAAAATAAAAGATAATAGGAATTAGGGAGATATATCTTTTTTTGTTTTGTTTTGTTTTGGTTTGGTTTGGTTTGGTTTTTTTGGTGCCAGGGATCAAACGCAGGGCCTTGAGCTTGCACTCTAGCCACTGAGCTAAATCCCCAGCCCCAGATACATCTTTCCAAATGGGAAGGGGATTAAGAGATAGAGAAAAGGAGGGAAGGGAAATGGAATGAAAAAGGAATTGGGATGTATTATGTACATGTACCAACTCATTACAAGGAATGTAAACATTATGTACTGCAAACATGGACTAAAAAAAAAAAAAGATAATTTAAAAATTGAAATGTTCTTTGCACTCCAGCCAATTCATTAGAAAGCAGTGCACTCCAGCAGCATGGCCCTAGCCCTCCGGAGTGATTTTGCTGAGCTGTACTTGGCATTGGCACTTGGCTTCACAGAGGCATTGTTCAAGAAGGCCAGGCCCCTTCACTGAGCCCCTACCCTGCCCACTGCTCCCCTTTAAGAAATCCTGAGGGGATATTTGTCTCATCCTTTACTGACAAACTTCCTTCCTTTTTTTCCCCCCTCCTGGATGCTGCAAACTGTTTGTTTCCTTTGCCGCTAGAACATTTGAAGCCAATTTATGGCCAATTTTTGTGCACTAACCTACCACAACTTTGTCCCATTTTCCACCCTATTCTTTTCTTGCTCTGATTTACTCTTTCATTGATTTATAACCTCTTGTATCATGTGTATTTGAGAGAGGTTTTAAATCATTTTAACTGTTTGAAAATTGTTATTAATTCTCAAGGATGAATGTAAAAGGTAAGCTTTTTAAAAATTCAGTGAGACTTATAGGAGTACGTGATATAAAACTAGACTGATCTCACATAGGAAAGCAATTGGAAATCAATATCTAAATGTGCTTAAGTGTTTGAATTGAGAAGGAGTATGAAAAATCACAAAAATGAGTAAAAATAAAAATGAAGAGTTTGTGTTTCCTTTCTTCACTATCAGCTGCAGCTTTGAGTGCTCAGATGAAGACAGCAAAAAAGTTGCAAGGGATCTGCCATACGGGCAGTCACCTCACAGGTCTGCAGCGGCAGACCTCACGGGGCAGCTGAGGGATGTGATCAACATCATTTCCCTAGGCAGCTCTTGAAAAACTCAGTTTTGAAAAAGTGTTATTGGACAAAATAAATGATGTGGAAATCTTTTTAGTGGGCATCTTTGCATCTAATATGAAGGGGCTGGCAGCTTCAAGTACCCCTGTCCATGGCCTTAATATAGCCGCAGGTTCCAGTGGGATTCAACTCCATGCACAGTGGTGAGAGTTGTATGTCCCGCCAGGCTGAGGCAGGGTGTAAAAGAGCAAGGTGTCTGCCTCTAGCTCATCTAGTGGTCAGTGGTTCCCAACTTTAGGGGTCACATTCTTGAGAATATGATAATAGCTACAGACTCTGCCTCTGGAAGAGACAAATATACACACAAAGCATTTATGTGCCTATACCCTTTCCCATGCTTTTTTATGGGTGACAGAAAAAGAATCTGGATTTACTAAACCACAATATGTAATTAGAACAATGATGCGGATTTTCCTGTTTCCAGCTGTACCATTTTACCTCCCCACCAGCCAATGTGCATCGAGGGGAAGGCCAGGCCCAAAAGGTGAGGGGAAGGCAGGCCCAGGCCGCTGCCCATGAGCCCAGCATCCAGCCAAGCACTCTCTGCTGGTGACCGTATACTTCTGCAAGCAGTCCCTGACTTAGGATGGTTCTATCTTTACAATGCTGCAGAAGTGACATGATTTAGTAGAAACTGTACTTCAAATTTTGAATTCTGATCCTTCCCAGGCTAGTGGTATGAGGTCTGATATTCTTTCAATCCTGGATGGTAGCCACTCCCAGTCAGCCTTGGATCATGTTATGGTTTATATCTAGATGTCCCTCAAAACCCGTACACAGTCATAGGTGGAGCTTTTGGAAGGTGATTGGATTATGGAGGCTTCTACTTGGCTTGCTGTTAGGAGGTAGGGTCTGGTAGGAAAAGACAGGTCACTGGGGGAACATGGCCTAGAAGAGCTTATCTCCCTCCCAGCTCCTCTCTTTGCTCTCTGCTTCCTGGACATCACGGTGTGAACAGCTTTTCTCTGCTATGCCCCTCTGCCATGCTATTCTGCTCTAAAGCAGCCAACCATAGACTGTGGCCATGAGCCAAAATAAACCTCTCCTCTTTTAATTGTTGGTGTTGGGTATTTTGTCTCAGTGATGAGAAAGTGACTAAGACAGATCACAAGAGAATGAACACCCCAAAGTGTGCTGTGCTACTGGGCTGTGATGGCCAATAGACTAGGTGTATTAAATGCATCTCTAACTTAAAATATTTATCAGAACAAAACCCCCACCATGAGTTGAGTTTATGTCCCATATCTCCCATAGTCCTATGAGCAGCTCTATCTACTCTCTAGTCCCCTCCATCATGAGTTCAGTAAATCTTTGATATGTGTTTATTCTAAAAAATGAATAGTCTAACAGAAAACTGGAACTTCATCAGTTTAAACAAAAATGTTTATCGCAGACAGGAGTAACCCACCATGTTTGTTGAGGAAGAGTCTCAGAAAAGAAATGGTTAAAAAGAAAAGAAAAGAAATGGTTAAAAGTGGTGCATCAGGACCTCATGCACAGACAGAAGACATGGCCTTGGCAGTTAGAGACACAAATGTCTGAGGCCAAGAGGAGAGAGTGGGTCTGTGAAGTGGCCCAGGTGACAATGACAGATCAAGTGCAGAGTTCTGGGCTGCTGACACTGCTCCAAAGCTATCCTGGAGCCAGCAGCACAGTGGAGATGAAGGTGTCGGTCTGGTGGCACCTACCCCTTCCATGCTGTGAGGACAAGGGTGCGACCCCTCAGAAACCCTATCCAGCCGATGCTGTCACCTGTCAGCATGTCCTGCACTGGACCTTTCTGTAAGTGGACAGACTTGGCTAGACATTGTAGGATATATTATACTGACACTTAACACAGAATTTTCCAAGCATGATAGTATGTGTTCAAAATGCATGGAGTACTGATGAAGTAATTGCTCAGTTTTGTCTCAAAGAAAATAAACTCAAAAGACACTGTCCTTAGCAAGCTTATCCAAAAGAGAACTTTACTGCATGTACACATACATGTAGTAAAGGTAAAGTGAGTTTTTATGGTTGGGTTTTCTTTTTTTCTTTTCCTTGAGTGGAGGTTGAATGTTTCTGATTTGTTTTTTCACAGTACTGGAGATTAAACTTAGGGCCTTTGTACTGAGCGACATCCCCAGCCCTTTTTTGTTATTTTTTTGAAATTTGAGGTAGGGTGTCACTAAGTTGCTAAGCTGCCCGGGCTGGGTTCAAACTTGCAGTCCTCCTGCCTCATCCTCCTAGAGTACTAGGAACACAGGTGTGCACCACCATAGCCAGCTCAAGTAAAGGTTTTAATCTTGTCCAATGGGGAGTCCGGCCTTTGACTCTCGCCCCTGGGCAGTAATCACTAAACCCTTGGAATGTCATGCTGATGAGTGTCCTTCTTTATGGGTTGGATGCTTGAACCACACTAGAATGTCCAGCGTGATTCAGGGCTTTGTCATCCATCCAATCAGCTCAACCTGAGGAAGGGTTAGAGACTGAGGTCAGCCAGGTGGGCATTTGACCGTGGAATCCAATCAAGATGACACCAAGGCCTGGCCAGCACTGCTCGTTGCAAACCTTCAAGCAAATGCCACACATGGTGACTGGGAGGGGACCATGATGTTCTTGGCTGTGTGGGAGAGGAAGAGCAGGAAACCCACGTTCCAGTCCCTCTGCGCTCTGCCCTCACCACTTCTTCGCACGACTGCCTTAAATCTGCAGTAAATGTAACCGTAAGTATGTCTGTTTTCAGGCATTCTGCACATCTTTCTAGAGAATTAGCGAGCCTGAGAGTGCTCTTAGTGGTCTTACCCCAGGGACCCTGACAGTGCAGTGATGGCAGGAGGCCGTAGACCTCAATTTGCTCCTCACTGTGGGGTTGAAACATACTATTTTACAGTCACTATCGCTGCGAGTGTCTCCTTTCTCTATATGGAAAGCTTGCTGGAGACAGCCCATTAGCCCGTTCCTTCTCCCTTACAGATCATTTGTCTTCTTAAAATGGAAAAGCCCATTCATAATACAGTAGCCATGGTGTGGAAGGACAAGGACTGGGATTCATGAAACATTTATTGGAGGCCCAGAAGGTGGTTTCACCTTAGGGTAAAGAACTTTCCTGCAAATTGAAAAAGACCATAACTGTGATTGGATGCTCTACCACACAGAGGGTAGAGGTCCCTGCTGGGGACTGAGGCTGGATGGAAGGGGACAGCCAATCCTCAGTTTACCCCAAAGGTGCCTGACACTGGTCTAGTGGCCCCCTCTACTTTTGGAAATGAGAGTAACCTTTTTAAATTTACCTGTCACCAGCCAAGCCTGGCTGCACCTTCCCCACTCAGAAACAGGGGTGAGCTCAGGCTTTTGGCTGTTTGGAGATGGCCCTTGTAGTCAACCATCCACTCTGGGCATCAGAAGTGGCCTGAAGGACCATCGAGTTAAACCCTTCACTCTTCTGATGAGCAAACTGAACCTTGGGCCCAAGTTGGTCCCCTGAGCCCTGGGTCCACCCTCCCCCACTTAGGATGACTCCACTTGGGGGCACAAGGTGTCTTCTGCTTCTCAGTTTCTTCCCAATTTTTATAATGTGCATTTTGTTGTTTTCTTAGGTAAAAATCCAAAATCATGTATATGTCTAAACACCAAAGAGTTTAACTCTACTTAGTGTGGCATGCCCCAGGACACCTCTCCTATTCTGGTAACCCCCCAGCCAAAGTCCTCTGGTTGGCACCATTCCTGGCTGCTAAAATGAAGATCCCAGAACTGAACTGGGACATGGCTCAGCAGGAACAAGGTAGAACCTGTATTTCCTGTACGATGACCTGGACAGGGTCTGATGCTGGGTCCAGGGACTGTGGGCAGCTTTCAACAGTCGGTTCATGCAGTAGCCAGTTGGACTTTCCAGTTCTCTTTCACATTAATTGCCAAGATGTTCCTCCCTTGTTAGAAATCTAAACCAAACCTGACACGGATCTTAGTGGCATATCATTTGTTCACAGGCATAGATCACCGGTCCCAGCTGCCAAGCTTGTAAGTCGAGTTTGGTTGTTGACATGCAAACTTTTCTGACAGCTTGGCACTATCTGCAAATTCGACAACCGAGTTTTCTACTTCCAAGCACCAAGGATCAGGAACAGAATCCTCCATTCTCCATAGGATTTTGTGTTAAATGCCTTATGAAAATGTTAAATGCTGTCTACAGATTCCTCTGAGATATTAGTGGCTTTTGGCACCCTATCTAAACAAGGGAGGTATGAATTTAGCATGACCTGCTCTTTTGGAATAAGCTCAGATTCCAAGCTGTCACAAATCACGTGTTCAACAATCACCCCAGGAGTCTTCCGGAAGTCATGTCAAGCAAAGTGACAGTTTCTCAGGATCTACTACATTTTCTTTATCAAAAATGAAGAAACACACCTGCCTGATTTCCCTCTTTTTGGTACTTCTGAAATTCTCTATAATACCTCAAAACTTAGGGGGAAGAAAAGGTCCAAGCATACCCAGGAGTCCAGAGCACCTTCAGAGGTCCCATGTAGATCACCTGGGTCAGGAGGCCGTGGTCCTGCTCTGCCAGCTGCAGGACAACCTGAAGGGCGGGAGGCTGCAGGAAACGCTAGCATCTTTTGTAAGCCCACACAGCTCTGGAGTGGCTCAAGGCGCCTATGTAAATAAATGGCACCCTCTGATAACAAAGGAGAAAACTTTAAAATTTCTTTTAAGCAATGGGTTTGCGAGTGATGAAAGCATTGAGCCAAGCCTATCACGGAATCCAGGATTTTCAGATTAGCTCCTTTGGAATTTAGATTTAGGGTTTATGGAAAGGAGGACCAATCAACACATGACCAGAAAACAGCTCAGAGATTGGGGAACAGAGTTGGGCGATGGGGGTTGCTAAAAAGCACCCAAATCTTCCCGATTTGGTTTCTAAAGAGGCTGATGATGTTTCATAGCTTCCAGAGTAATTCTCATTTGTCCCAGTGTTCCCAGAAAGCCACAGCTGAGAGGTCAGACATGGGATCTTCTCAGGCCACCGACGCGATGGGTGTGGAGACCAGGGCTCAGGCCTGCAACGTAGCAGTGAGCTGGTCTGGGCTGCTCACACATGCGTCTGGGAGGGGGAAGCCTGGCACAGGTGGCCAGGCTCCTGGACACTCAGCCCAGCCTCCACTGTCTACTGGAGGTCCTCAGGGAGGATGGGGCCACCTTGTCTCTCTTCCTGTGAGTTGAAGGGGTCCTGGGCTGAGCCCCAGGCCTAGGAAGAATGGCAAGGATGAGACTCTGGATCCCAGAGGACAGCATGAAACAAAAAAGCCCGTCTCCACTATCATGGAGGGAGAGCGCAGACTCCTCAAAAGCACCCAGGTGGCTCTTAGGCAGGCAGGTCACACATCTGACAGAGCAGAGGCCCCTGCTGGAGAGGCAGGCAGGGAGTAGAACGCTGGCTGCAGGCTGCAGAGAGCCACCTTGTTCCGCAGGCCAAGTCTGTGCAAATACCTTCTCTGTGTCCCCTACCCCAACCACAGAGCCCAGCAGGGTCTGGTTCCCGGTCAGCTCAGAGACCCTTCAGCTCTACCAGGTCCATCTTCCCCTGCCCTCACATCACCACACAGGCACCTGCGCTCCAGGCAGCCCCGGCTTCCAGCCTCGGGACCCTGACACCTGTGTCTGAAGACAGGCCCTGTGCCAGTCTCTGCAGGGGGACCAGGGCTGGCTCTGAGTTTGACTCCAGGGCCCTGCTCTCACAGGGCCCCCAGGTAACGCAGGATCTGGCTTGGGACAAGAGTCCGGACTCCTCAAGCTTGGCTCTCTGCAGCACAAGTGAGCTCTTCAAGGACTGAGTCCCTGTCTTTCACTCAATTCACAGATATTTTCAGCAAATATTTACAAATATTGGTTTGGGTTTTTTGGTCCAAATTTCTGTGCTCAGCACCCCTACCACACACAGCCATCTCGGGTGGCTTCCCAGACTTCTGTCCACGATGCTGGGCACCCGGAAGTCACAGTGCAGTTCCAGTCCTGCCAAGGCCTGAACATGTCTGGCTGAGCCTGGCATCAGAAGTACAGAGGCACAGGAGGTGCCATGGGACCTGGAGAGACGGTGCCAGAGTAGGTCTTCCTGAAAGCAGGACAGAGAACGGCAGCCAGCTCATCATAAAGACTGGGTTCCTGTACCGTGATCTCATGGCTTACAATTTATTATGACTTTTCATGCTTTTCAAATAATTTTTTTCCTCTGGTAAAACAGGTCAGCCGTTATCTTGGTCTGTTTGGTGTCCTACAATGAAATGCCACATACTGGCTCATAAACAACAGACATTTATTTCTGACAGTGCCGGAGGCCCAATGTCCGGGATCAAGGGTGTCAGGTTCCGTGTCTGGTGAGGGTCACCGTCTGGTCAGCAGGTGGCATCTGCTCACTGCATCTACACGGTGGAGAGACAGACAGCAAGGCTCACACCCCTCCCACAGGCACCAGTCCCACCCGGGGCCTCGCTCCTGAGCTGCTCACCCATTGCGCTGGGGCTCAGGGGTCAGCATATGAATTTGAGGGGACCCAAACGTCCAGCCCATGACACTTGTTATTTCTGTTAAGGGAACAGTCAGAGTCAAAAGCATTTTTAAAAACAAACAATTTATTTGCAAAAAGGGGCAATGAAGCCAGACTCCAATACAACCAGGTCATCCAAAAAAAATTTTTTAAAGACTATCAGTATTTAATGTTTACAAGGCTTAATAAACAGCACGACAATATCTAATGTTTTAAATAATAATAATAAAATATTTAAACAAAAATACTTTAAAAACTCACAAGATTACGATATTTGTTTTTCTTTTAATAGAGAAAAAACACCAACTCCTCACATAATTATGCACACTGCTGTGTTACTTCCAAAGCCAGGGACAAGGCTGTTTCTACCAGGGAGTCGGAGCTCTCCAGAAATGCTCAAGATCATGTTATTTGAGGGCCAGAATGAGACAGAGTGACTGCTGTTTGCTGTTTTTGTTTCATGTGAAGGCACAAACTGTTTTTCTGGACTATGGAAAATGGTTGGCACACATGGCTAATGGGGCTCAGCCATGTGCTGGTTTCCATGTGGTGAATTGTTTGTTTACATCTTTATCCATTTCTTTCCTCAATACAGTATCATTTCAGGTCCTTCCTGCAAAATCATAATCAAAATCATACTGCTCCTAAGAGCACACAGTTTTCTTCTGCTCAGATCAGTATGTTCATGGGGACCCAAGTAAACATGACTGAAAACATAAGACAGGCTTGGTTCACATTGAGGAAACCAAGAGTTCAGTGCTTGCTATATTCTGTTTTTTTGGCTTTTCCCTCCTTCCCTGCGCATGCTCTGAGATGTGAGTCACTGTGTCTTAATGGAGCAGAAGAACACCTTGGGGCCTTCACTCCTGGCACCTGGGACTCTTCATCTCTACAGAAGCTAGGCACAGAGCAGAGCATGGCCTTGGCTTTCACCTCTGAATCAGGGACTTAACGCCCATGCCAGAGGCAGGTTCTACAGGTTTTATCTTTCATCACCTTGTACAAATGACCCTAAATCCTTTCTGGAACAAGGCTGTGAGGAGGAGGTGAGATGGAATTTTGTTCACAAGCACCTGCCTTTCCAGGAAAAGTAATAGGAACATTGAAATCTCATAAAGACTCCGAGCAAAGCCAGATGTGGTGGCACAAGTCTGTAATCCCAGCATTCTGGGAGGCTGAGACAGAAAAATTCCAAGTTGGAACCCAGCAAGGGCACTTTAACAAGTTAGCAAGACCCTGTCTCAAAATTAAAACCAAAAAAAACCAAAACAACAGCACTGGGGATGCAGCTCAGCACAAAAGTTTTGGGTTCCATTCCCAGTAACACAAACAGACACACACCAAAGAATTTTCTTAAAAAATTTTTAAATACACCAGCCCAAGCCCTTTAAACCCTCATGTCGTGACACACAGATGTGCCACGTTGATGTCCTCAAAGCATGCTGAAATCCATACTTGTTCTAATAATGTCTGTGCATTCACTAAGGACACCTGGGTCCCCTGGCCCTTCCTTCAAGGACAGGTTGGTGGCAGTGAGGGCTCCACCAGTGGGGGTGGGCAGGATGTAGAGCTGGCCAGCTCTCAGACCGCTGATCTCCACCAGGTGAATTTTTTTTATTTGATACTGGTGATCAAACCCAGGGCCTTCACACTTAGCCACATCCCCAGCCCTTTTTTAGTTTACTGTGAAACAGGGACTCACTAAGTCACTAAGTTGCCCCAGCTAGGCTCAGGCTTTCGATCCTCCTGCCTCAGCCTCCCAAAGTTTTGGGATTACAGGCATGTGCCACCATACCTGGCCCAGGTAAAATCTTTTTTTGGTGGTGGAGGGTTGCTGGAGATTGAACTCAGGGCCTTGCACTTGTTAGGTAAGTGCTCTGCCACTGAGCTAAATCCCCAACCCCCCCAGGTAAAATCTTTTGAGGGCCATTTGCTCACCCCATCTTTGGGCTGTCTCTTCTCCCCACTTTGATCATGAGAGTGAAATCTCCCTGGCCATGTCCATGCTGGGACTCCCTTTCCCCAGCACTGTTCACCAGGCCAGGGGCAGGTCCTTGATTCCAGCCAGATTTTCTTGCTCTTGGAATTACTCACAGTGGGCTGTGCTTTGAAACAGCTGGACCTGCAAGTGTAAGTTTGGGGCTGAGGGTGTCCACTCTCTAAGTGAGGCCAGAGGAACCAGAAACCCACCTGACTCAAGGGAAGAACAAAACAAGTATTCCAAGAGGAGGGCACCAGCCAAGGGAGGGTTGAGCCTCTGCATCTGCCCGGCTCTCCTGAGGCCACTGCACCTCTACACCTGGCCAGGCTCCACCACCCACTCAGCATGGGCCAGCTGGCTGCTTCTCACCTGTCACCACATCTCTTAACGCAGCCAAATACTTCTAAATGCTACTTCCATTGCCAAAAGCAGTCTCCATAACCCAAAGGCATCTCTTCATTTCTTAGAACACATTCAGGACTGCTGACTTCTTTTGGGTTGGAAACAAATGCAATAGTTGAGTGTATGTGCTTGGTGTCAAGCCAGACTTAAATTCAAGTTCCGGCTGTGCACTGACTTGCTGTGTGATGGCAGAGTGGTTTCTGAACCTTCCAGTGTGGGACTGTCCTACTGACCTCTATGGGCTACCTTGAAAAGCAAGTTCCACAGAAAGGTAGCAGGTACATCTCTATTCACATGTAAAGACATTCACAACTGCCTCGCTTATCTTTGACAACATTAGAGAAACATAGTCCCATTTGTTTAATTATTTATATCTATTTGTACTGGGAAAATTCAGGTGTAAATATAGCAAAACCAGCTCTCCGGGTAAGTTTCATTTTCATTTCCTTTTTGCTCTATTTTCTCAATTTTCCTTAGCAAAACAAAACCCCACATTTTATCTGTATCAAGGAAATTAAGGAAAATATATTCCTCAATAGGGGGCCTGAAATCTTTTTCTTTTGTCATCCTTGAAGTCAGATATAACGTTAAGGATCATTTCATTTAAACGCTTCTGTTTAAAATAGACTAAAAAGGTAATGACAAGTTGCATTTCAGAAATGCAACTTACCTTGATCTGCATCTTACCTGGGAAGGCATCAAAGCATCCAGGGGATGTAGGGTGAGTAGAGGTGGGCAGGTGGGGGGACAGGAGGTAAAACAGGTGTGGCCAGAGCTGGAATGGACTCCAGCAGTGGGTACAGGTGTTCGTGCACCATCTTCAATGCATTTCCGTATATGTGACCTTTTTATGATATAACACCAGGAAAGTCCATCAATCCATGCAGGTCATGAGCTCAAATGGTGCAGAAATGGAGAGACAGTACAGATTCATGCACACACACCCCTCCTCAGTGTCCCTGCAGATGACCACCATGCTCCCTCACATTTTCAGTGAGACCAAAAGATTCCATTTCTTACCAGCACACTGATGAACTGAGAGAGCTTTGGCCTTTCAGTCTGAGTCCCTGCTGAGGTTCTCTCCTTGTCCTCAGGGCTATGCCCACCTGACATTTCTTCTCACCATGCCAGCCAGGGATCCTGAAAGCTGGCAAGATCAGGAAGTGCCTTCAGGCACGTTGATGGCAGACAGTTGAGAGAAGAAAATTCATTGTCCCCAGTGACAAGACTTTTTCTTGCCAGCATGAAATTCAAAAATAGACTTCAACCAGGAAGATGTACATGCACGCAGCGGATAAAGTGTGGAACTGCAAATCCTCTAGGCTTTGCATTCAGCAAGAAGCTTCCTCACGACTATGAGCCATAATACATGATGGGCTACAAGTGGATCAGCCCAGAAATTAGGGTGTGAAATGGCTTCATAGACAGGTAAGAGGAGCAGACGAAGTGGATGTGCCTTTCAACACATGGTCAGAGGCTACAAACAGGCAAGTTGTAAGAGAAAACATCAGCCAGTGAGTGTATTACTCACACATCCCACAAAAACAAAGTTCAACTTCACTAGTTAACAAAGAATACAAATAAAGTCAGAAGTTAAATTTTTTTCGCCCATCGAATTCTTAAAGGTTGAAAAAGTGATAATGACAGGGGTCGGTAGGGGTCCATTCAGCCCCTTCTCCTCCCTCCCATGTCCACCGACCTTTTCTCTCCATTTTTTTCACTCTTTTCTTCTGTTCTTCTGCAGCCCAGGGTTGACAGCCTACCTGGCTTCCATCCTGATTTCTTCTGGTTCCAGCTCACTCTCACTCATGTGGCTCCACAGCCAGGGGATTCATCTGCCTGGGAAGATGCCAGCCACACACTAGACCAATTTGGAGAAGTATGTGGACAGGGAGTTAATTCTGCAGGAATTAGCATAAGCACTATTTCTCACAGGAAACCTGGTCTAAAAAATGCTCAGTTGATGACATATCCAACACTTCCTTCTAGTAAAAGCACAGCCTTTCTGCTCCCTGTTGCCACTTTCCAAGCAAAAATTGCCATTAAAAAAAAAAAAAGCAGTTGGGAAGAACACAAGATGCAGCTACAGCTATCTTATTGCAAAGTCACGGTGGAGATGTTTGTCAAAACACTCAGGAGCTCCGAAAGTGCATGGGGCCAAAGAAGAACGCTTGGTTCTGGAGCTGCTGGCCAAGAGACAGGTGTGCAGTAACTCCAATTTAGACACACAAAACACACATACACACACACACGGGGGAGGAAGGTTTGATAAAGTAACCTCAAAGTTGTAGAGTGTGTCAAAGCAGGCATACAGTTTTACTCAGTTATCCACTGATTCACTAATTTTTATTGGGCATCTGTCCACACCTAACACTGGGCATGCAGAGACAGACACATCTCTCCCCTGGGAGCCTGTGTTCCAGGGAAAGAAACAGACCAAACTGGAGAGAAGGAAGATACAACACACACTAAAAAGGCACAACAGGGTGCATCCATAAGGTAGGTCCCCGGAGCAGCCACATCCTGCATCCTCTGGGTTTTGAGACTGACCTCTGGGTCTCTGTGGACCTGGAATGGCAGCTGTTCCCAGGTGAGCAATTCCTTTAGACCTGTGGAGATTGCACCTTCCTCATGCACCCAGCCACCCCGGATCCGTCACCCACCACCTCCTCCAGAGGCTCACACACTTGGAGCCATAGTTCCCTGCCTTCATCTCTGAGGACTGGGCAACTGAGGTCAGCCCTGTCCCCCAGGACCCTGAAGCCAATCCTCAGAACTGGCTGATCCTCAGACCACTGCCTGCCATACTGTTCCTTCCATGGAAACCACAGTGCAGCCCCCTGTCCACAGTGCCCTCCCTCTGCCTTCTGACTACCCTGCGCATCTTTTGGCTGTTGTAAATAGTGCTGCTATAAACATAGGTGTGCACAGGCATCTGTCTGAGTCCCTACTTTCTGTTCTTTTGGGTGTAAACCAAAGTTCGGAATTGATGGGTCACATGGAGATTGTACTCTACTTTTTGAGGAACTACAAAAAATATTTTCCAAACACACTTTACACTCCTACAAGCAATGTATGAGTTTTAATTTCTCCATATCCTTGACAATACTTGTTATACTCTGCTCCCTACACGTATATCCTGGTAAGTAAAACGTGCCATCCTCCTGTGGTTTTCATTAACTTTTCCATAATGACTAGTGGTATTTAGCATCATGTACTTATTGGCCATTTGTTACTCTTTTTTTTTTTTAAGAGAAAAGTCCATTTAAATTCTTAGCCCATTTAAAATTGGGTTATTTTTTAATTGTTGAAATTTAAGGCTTATTTATTCTGGATATGTTGGGGGGGAATTGGGGGTTTTGTTTGTTTGTTTGTTTTTTGAGACGGGGTCTTGCTATGTAGTTCAGGCTGGGCTTGAGCTCACTATGTAGCCCAGGCTGGCCTCAAACTCGTGGAGATCTTCCTGCCTCTGCCTCCCACATGCTGGGATTACAGGCATACATCACCACCCTGGGCTTATTCTGGATATGTTTCTTATCAGATATATGATTTGCAGTATTTTCTCCTATCTGTGGGCTATCTTTTCACCTTCGTGATGGTCTCTTTTGCAGCAGTTTTTTTTGCTTTGGGGCTTTGTTTTGATTTGGTGCTGGGGATTAGAACTCAGGACCTCGGCTGGGTGTGGTGCAGCATGCCTATAATCCCAGCACTCAGGAAGTTGAGGCAGGAGGATCACCTTGACTTCAAGGCCACCCTGAACTACATATTGAGTTCAAGGCCAGTCCAAACTATATAGCAACACCCTGTCTCAAAAAAAAAAAAAAAACCAGAATAATAATAAATAAATAATAAATAAACCAGGGCCTTGTGCCTGTTAGGCAAGCACTCTACTGACTGAGCTACATCTCTAGTCCCAGCAGTTTTTAGTGTTGGTAAATCTAGTTTGTCTATTTCTTCTTTGTTGCTTGTGGTTTTGGTGGTTTTGGCCACAAAGGTTTACGATCATGTTTTCATCCAAAAGTTTTATACTTGTAGCTCATACTTACATGTAGGTTCAGGATCAGTTCTGAGATACTTTTCATACAAGGAGTAAATTCAACTTTAATCATTTGCTTATAGCCACCCAGTTTCCCCAAAACCATTTTCTGGGCAGACCGTTCTCCCCCTTGCAGAGTTGTCTTGGTACTTTTATGAGAGACCGGTCAACCACCCATCCAGGATCACGCACATCAGAAGGTGATCCAGTTAGAGCTACTGTCCAGGGTGGGGCAGTCAAGGTCCCAACTTCAGCTCAGGGCAAGTAAAACTGAAGTGCCAGCTCAAATCCTTGCTTCAAGGGGTGCTGTGGGGCCACCAAATGCTGGGTACCTCATGCCAATGTCACCTTGTGGGGTCCTCACAGCAGGGCCCTCCAAGTAGATATGGTTACTCTTTCCTGTGGGAGAAATGGAGGCACAGGACGAGGCCATTCCGGTGGTAAGAGGGGGATCAGGGTTAAACATAGGCGGTTTGGCTCCCAAACACTATGCTAGCAAAGGAGCTAGCTAGCCCCTGTTTTGCTGTGTCATAAGCTCTCAGAAATGAATCTGTTAAAGCAGACAAGGTGATGCACCCAGGTAGTCCCAGCTACTCAGGAGGCTGAAGCAGGAGGGTCCCAAGTTTGAGGCCTGCCTGGGCAACAACTTAGTGAGACCCTGTCTCAAAATAAAATTTGAAAAAGAGCTAAAGATGTAGCTCAGTGGTAGAGTGCTTGACTAGCAGGCACAAGGCCCTGGGTTCAGGTTCAATCCTCTGTAGGAGTTCAGGGGGCTCAGGTTCCATCCCTGTCCCAAAAGAAAAGACTACTATCTGTAAAATGAGAACAATAACATCAGCTTGGCAGGCCTAGGCAGCCACGTCAGCTCCAAAGAGACTGTCTAATAGCATGGAGGTGGCCTACAGGGTCCGGCTCTCAGCTATGTTCACAGATGGGTGTTTCCTACTTCTTGAGGGTTCTGCCAGAGATGCAGGCTGCCTACATCAAGGGACGTATTTATGGCTCCATCTTAAACCAGCTACAATGCACAAAGAACAGAGTAGGCCTTCCGAGGGCTTCTGCAATCCCACTAAAGGTTTGCCTGTTTCTGGAGAGGGTTGGAACATGAAGAGCCCACATGCTCACAGCTGCATGCACAGGGACACCCTGGGATCCATTATTATCCAGAAAGAAAAAGCAAACCTATCCGCAGGTTATTGCAGCTGATATTCAGGAAACGGAGATGCTACAAGCAGCAAAAGCAGATAAACATTGCCTTCCAAAGAGGTGTCAGCAAGAACTCTAAAGAGAGAACATGAGGTTTGTCCCCATTCCAAGGAAGGCTGATGCAGGTAGCATTTGATTCTGATGTGGAGGAGCCAGGTCCCTACATGAACATCAGTACAATTACCCTGGGCTCCGTGTTTGCAGTATGGACCCCAAAGGAAAATGTGCCCACACCCTACATGGTCCCTGTTGACCTCTAGGTTTGGTCCAGGCCCAGAAGGGGGTAATCCACCCAGAAAAAGGCCCTGTCCTGAGACATTTACGTTTACTTCCTGTGGCTGCTTAACAAATGACCAAATTCACTACCTCATGCTCCTGGAGGTAAGACATCTCAAATGGGTCTCAAAGCAAGTTCTTGGCCAGAGTTTATTGATCCCAGAAGCTCTGGGGAGAAGCCATTTTCTCAGAGGCCACCTGTGCTCCTGCCTCACAGACCCCTGTGACCTCAGCTGCCACTGTCATCCTGTGACTCTGAGCCCTCCTTCCTCTTAAAAGGAGATGTGATTCCAGGCCTCCTTCCACATGCCAGGTTACATCCTCTGCAGGAACATAGGCCACCACCATGGATCTGTCCCGCTCAGGAGACCGAGCTGCAGACACCAGAATCCCTGGCGGGGACACTATTCAGTACACGCTGGTGTGGGCACCTGAAGTTGCTGAGGCCCTATAGTTAGAGAAAGGGGGTGAGGATGGTAGCCAGAGACCAGAGGGGTACAAGGCCCAGGAGACAGGGCCACCAGGAAGATGGCACGTCCTTGCTCCCAACCAGGGCTGGCTCTAGAAAGAGGGTGCTGCTCTTCCTGTGTGGGGAGTGTCACTGAGTCTGTCTCCATCTGCAGTCACCTAATGACTGACGACAGAGGAAACAGGAGATGGCTGCCCTCGGTGTAACTAGATGTCACTGAGTCCTGTGGCTTCAGTGGAGCTGACCTGACTCCATTCCACCTGTGGAAAACCCAGGATCCTCACCCCACCCTTAGGACTGGAGCCTTCTGCTTTTATGCTCGCATTTGCCCCTGAGAAAGTACAGTGCCAGATTCACTTGGTGCTTATGGGTCCTTTAAAAAGTATCCAGAAGAACTTCACGGTGCTACATTAGTCAGAGACATCAGCACAAGCTCATGGTTAACTGAACACACCCAGACGCAGAGACAGGCAACCAGTTGGAGAGGAGTGTAGACACAAGTGAGCGCACACCAGGTCCCTCAGACGGTGCCCAGTAATGACACCCAACCCTAATGCAGCAAGCACCCACTGCCTGTGTGTTGGCTTCTCAGCACCATTCTCTGATGCCAGGTCCAGACTTTTGAAGAAACGGTTGCTTCCAGGCAGAGAACAACAGAGGAGCCTAGAGCTCACTGTGGTACCTGAAAGCAGGGAAGTGCCCTGTAAGCAAAGGAACACAGGAACCAGTCCAAAAGAGCTGCTAATGGCCAGAGCTGGAGTAATTTGAGCATAAGTAAAATAGTATTGGTCTCTAACTCAATGTACAAAATAAATATGGGCATGTCCAGGTGACATAGGTTATTCTGAATAAGTAAATACTGGGTGAGAAGGGGCAGGACTCTTTACAAGATTCAAATGATCACATGACATTCTCTACCCCAGAGGTGGAGGTTAGTCCCCAAACTTGGGCTCCAGAGGAAACTGTGGGAAAAGTGAAAAAGAGTACCTTAGGAGGAGGCCTGGCAATCGCCACCTCCACCAAGCCATGAGAGGAACAGGAGGGCCCTTTGCCTCCCTAGTATTCTTTCCAGAAACCCACAGCCCCATCTGATGATAAGAAAAACATCAGAGTAAACCTGAATTGAAGAACACTCTACAAAGTACCTGACTGAGACTCTCCACAGCTGTCAAGGTCATAAAAAGCAAGGAAGACTCAGAAATGGCCAGAGCCCAGAGGGGCATCAGAAAACAGGAAGACCAAGATGATCAAATGCGGGGCCCTGGGCAGGATCCCGGGACAGGACGTGTGTATGGCAGACATCGTGAGGTTGGGAAAACAGGGGTGTTTTCACAGCACAGCCTCCGTCCTGAGTGGAGTGCCATGCGCCTCTGACCTTCAGATGGTCCCCCTCCCTCCCACCCAGTGTCTTACACTACACAGGCTGAGGGCCTTGCCCTTCCTTCTTGACCCTCCTGCCAGGGCACAGATGGGAAAAGTCCACAGTGACTGTTCGCAGGGCGTGGCCGTGGCCCAAGGCTGCACTCCTTCGGCAGTCAGGTCCTACAGGGAAAGTCCAGGTCATGAAACACCGGGCACCGGGTGGAGGGCACCCGCTCTGGGACGTCAGGGTCTGCCAGAACCCACAAAGTAGCCTCCAGGAGCCAATTATCAGGAGCCCTGGATGTCACTATGGGCACAGAGAGACTCTGGTGACAACACACACACTCCCGGTGCAAATGAGAAGATGAAACAAGGGCACATGGAGCCATGCTGTGCAGGAAGGGCAGAGGACGCTGCAGGTTCCGGCAGCTGGCTGTGCAGGGGAAACTCTCCCCACCCCCGCAGTCTGCCAGCTCCTCACCAGGCTTCCTCCTATTCCCATGCAGCTCCCTGCTCCTTCACACAGGATCTGCCTAGAGTAGGAGCAGCCAGCCCAGCTGACTTGCTCCCTGGGCCTGTCCCAGCAGGCACTGGGGATGCCCAGACCGTCCATGTCAGCTCCGCCCTGGCTGATTGCTCAGTCAGCGAGGTCTGGTGCCACAAATAGACATACCTTCTTCTTCAGTGCAGCTGGTGAAAGGAGTGAGGGTCCCCTTACCCAAAGATGTCTGCCCCTTTCCATTACCAATTCCTGCCACTCTCCCATCAGTCACGGTCACATATTCAGGTGTGTGGGGCTAGCAGGGCATACAATCCTCTGGCCCACGGGCATGGGTTGAAGTGGGCTTTCCCACGGGCGATACCTTTCAGTTTCCAACGCAAACACTCCTTTTTGAGTTAATAACATTAACCACCCTGGTAAACACATTACCAAGGGCGGGGAAGAGGGGCAGGTTAGCCCTGCCAACCAAGCACAAGTGAATCCACAGAACATCAAGAGCCTCTAATGTAGCCGGGAGCAGCTGAGCAAGGCAGGGCCACAGGTGAGTCTCAGAAACAGCAGGAAATAGCCCCAAGGCACGTCTACATTTGACCGGAAGCACCCCAGACCTGGTGACCCAGCCAGGCTGGAGGACCCCTGACCTCACTTCCTGCACAGACGAGCCCCACTTTTCCAAGGCCTGCCGGCTGGGGAGTCCTAAGACCTAATAATACACACAAATCAGAAGGCGGCCTGCAGGACCTAGCCATGCAAGGAGAGAGAGCTGGTTCCTGCCCTGCCCTGTCCCCACTGGCCTTGCCCTGAAGCAGCAGGCTGCCCGGCCAGCAGCACCTATATTGAGAGGATGAGCGTGCTGGGCGGAATGGCAGGCATGTGCCCAGCTGTCCCAGCGAGCCCCGCCCAACTGCCCAGCAGAGAAGGCTCTGCCCACAACACCATGCTGCCCTGCTCTGCGGCCCACAGAGGAGCTGCCCAGGACCCACCCCTGTACTCTAGTCTGGTTAGGACCAGACAGGTGGCTGTACATGGGGAATGACAGCCAGAACCTAAGAGATCACCTAGAGAAGACAGAGTTAACTTGTCCCCAGCCAACCCCCATCCCAGCACCCACCACAGATCTGCCGGACTTGGGAAAAGCAGAGTCTCCTTGATAAAACAGTATCGGTGACTGTGATCTGCCCTCAGCCTTATTTGACTCTGCTAAGTGGGACCCTCCACTTTCCTCCTGGCAGGCAGCTCCCAGAGGGAAACCCTGCTCCCTGGCTCTAGCTCATGATGGCAGAAATGTCCCACCTGCTGGCCCTACTATAAGGCACTACATGTGTTCCTGGGACACCCCCCCCCCTTTATAAGGGAAGCTTGGGCTTGAGATAACAAGACCCAAGTGAGAGATCAGGGCCTGAAGGAAAATATCCCACATGTCAAGGGAGGACCCTCTGCTGCCAGGGCAGGCACAAAGCAAAGCCAGGGCACCTGAACCCTGAGGACAAGGGGCGAGGAGGCCTGATCCAGGCACCCAAGGCACTGAATACATTTCCGGAAGGACTGGGCTCCTGCCATGGTTCCCAAGGCAGACTCAGGGTGGGGGAGGTGCCAAGAGCATCAGCTGTATGCTGAGTGCTGGCCTTTGGCATTCTGTGGTGCCTGAAGACTCTTGTCTTCCCCACAGCATGAGACAACAGGGAAGTAACCACCAGAGCTGCGCTTATTCACCCAAAGACAGGAGCAGAAACAGAACTTGTCTGTGCCTCCTTCAGGATCAGGCCAAGTATGAGGAGGGAATCCACCAAGAGTCTCCAGAAGGGGAGGCCTGTGCTGTGGTGGGCAGGGCAGTTGCGGGCCTGGCCCTTGAGCCCTGGGGCTGGCTGGGTCCCTGCCCTGTCTCAGAGCGCAGGCTTGCCACAGGGAGCCCCACACCGTTTCTGAGGGTGGAGGTCCTGTCTCTTCTCCATCAGGCCGCCAGCTGGGAAGGAGCAGCAGGGGGATGGTGTCCTGGGGACACAGGGGCACACCTTGGCTCTGGCTATCATCCCTCCCAAAATCATGGCCAGAAGGGACCTGTTTGCTCCCAGTTCAGTGCTTCCCGGCAGACGATGAGACCCTAACCTGCCTCTTGTCAGTACCTGTAAAGCATCAGGACCCACATAAGCCACACCCACCTTACAATGCAGTGTGAACAAGTGAATACCAGACAGAAAGGTTGTTTGGTCTGGGTGTATGTGGCCATAGAACCCGACAGGAGGACAGAATGTCATCCTGGAGACTCTCAAGACTTCTGGGAGAGGAGATTGACCCCCCACAGGTGCTCCAGGTTCTGAACAAGGGACAGGGCAGAGTACCTCTTGCCCTTGATCCCTGGAAGTGACTTTGGAAAATCTTCTGTACCCATCACAGCCAAGATAGGCCAATGCTTGCTCCCTGGGAGGCAGTGGGGCAGTGCTCTGCTGGACACATCAAGGAGTGGGCTGTCCCTGCGAGGGCCCTTTAACAGCTCCCACCAACCCTGAGTTCTCTTGACTGCTATATTCCTCCAACCACAAAGCTGGGCATGGAACCCCCTTTATGGATAGGGAAATCGAGGTTCAAAAATACAGAACAGGGGGTATAGCTCAGTGGTAGAGCATTTGACTGCAAAAATACAGAACAATCTTTATAAGGTAACACCACTTGCAAAATGGTAACCCCAGAAACCAGTGTTGTGGTGCACACCTGTGATTCCAGTGCCCAGGAGGCTGAAGCAGGAGGATGGTGAATTCAAGGACAGCTACATAGTGAGACCCTGTCTTCAAAAAATAAAAGTAAACAAAGCAGCCCTAAGGCATTTGACTGTGAATGTGAGTCCGCTGTGTTTGCTTCTGGGCATCCACCACACACACTGCAGTGTATATAAGAGTCTGGTCATGTGGGTGCCCCATCTGAGTGCCTGCGAGTACAGCTGCTGTCCTGCAGCTGCCGTGGTGTCCAAGCTGGTGACCAGGGTCTGGTGGACTCTGTGCCCCTCCCTGCCGGCTCACAGCACCTGGTGATTAAAAGGCAAAGAGCTCCCAATGAGAGAGGATCACTTTGTAATTCCTATTTAGGCCTCTAAATCATCCCCTCGCTCCTCATCCTCCACCATCAGATTCACCCCGCCAGCTGGAAGGCTTATTGAACAGTCAGATATGAGCAGGCGCTGATATAAAAATAGAGGCAGGACGTGGGAGCTGGCACCGGGGTGACTCACCGCGCAGCAGGCCGACATAGGGCTGTGCAGACAGCTGCAGCGTCTCCTCCCCTGCTTCCCTCCCCTTTCTCTACTGCTCCCTGTGCCTCCCCTCCAGCCCTTCCCCATGCTTCTTTCTGCCCCCCAGGTCCCTCCCCAACAGAGTGCAGGACCCAGAGCAGACACTGCATAAGTAAGGCTGTCTGGGGCCAGTTTCTCCAGGCATTTACCTTTAACATCATCCCCAACCCACATCAGTGCCTGAGATAGGAGGAGACCAAAATAGCATAAACTCTCATTTTCCGGCAGGCTTTTTGGGTTTTCTATAGAACATTCCAGGTAAAATGACCTCCCTGCTAGCCCCCAAACTCCAATAGACTGAGAGGAATTAAAGGAGCTCATACTCAGACTGCACCCCCATCCCAGGTCCTTATCTCTGCTGGGCAGCATGTGTAAATTTGCAAGTACACATTGCTGTGTGTTGCTGTTTGACACATACCCACCCACCACGCTGGACTGTAGGCTCCTTGGTGCCCAGGCCCTGATTCTTTTCTCTCACCACTGTATCTTCTGCACACTGTAGGTGCTCAGCGAATGTTCGCTAAATACGTTGGAGTGATAGGATTCTAGATCTGGTTAGAGAATGAGTTAAACAGTAAAGGTGCTGTGTTCTCCAGGAGCACAAAGAGAAAAATCTGTTTGCCACCCTCTTCCTCTCAGTTGCTCATTGGAAAAGGCAGGGCAGCGACTAGGTGCAGAGGGTGAAGGGCGGCCTTGGCAGTGGAGGGGCATCATGTCTGGGAGTCTCCTGGGCCTCACCCCTGCCCTGGCCTAGATTAGTTCCTGCCTGGCCACAGGAGTGAGAGATTTCTAGTGATCTCTGAGGTGCTGATCCCTGGCCTGCAAAGCCAGGGCAGTGGGAGAGGAAACAAGTTCCCCACCCCGTGGAGAGGGAACCCGGAGACCTCCACATGGATGTGCTAGGCCTCACTGGCTTGGTGTCCTGTTTCCCCTGACCCTGCACTGAGTGCTAGAGGCTGAGACAAAACCCAGGGAAAATCCAGATTCCAGACACAGAGGTAAGACATCCAGCACCTTTTTGTTTGGGTTTGGTTTTGGTTTTGGTTTTTGAGACAGGGTCTCACTATGTAGTTCAGGCCAGGCTTAAACTCACTAAGTAACCCAAGCTGGCCTCTAACTCATGGTGATCCTCCCACCTCAGCCTTCTACATGTGCCACCACACCTGGCACCTTTTAAGCTTTGCTGGAGAAGTCTGAATTCTTCACCTTTCCATAGATGCTTCTCAGCACTTGTAGTCCTGGAGACATTCAGTAAACAAGTGTTGATGGGAGGGAGCTGGGCTGCCAAGCACTCTACTTGGAAGGGAATAGCAGAATGTGGAGTCTTTCAGAACTTGGGAGGGGAGGTGATGGGCAGGAGGAAAAATGAGTCTCCCTGTCTCTGCTCAGGGACTCGCCCTGCTGAATAGCTCTTCCCCCTTCATGCCTTCCTGAGGAGTGTAGGACATTCCGCACTGGCCTGGAGGCCAGAACTCAGCCTTTGACCCAGGACTTCTTCCCACAGTCAGCCAATCCACAGGACTCCCAGCAGAGAATGAGAGGCAGGCTCCGCCCCTCCAGCAGAGCCGCTGGGTCCACCTGAGCTGAGTGCCTGAGCACACGGCTGGCTCTGATCACCAGCAAGGCTGTGAGTGAACCTGCCCGAACCCATCTCATCACTGGAAATAGAACTCAGGCCTGCTGGGTTGGCAGGTACTTTTCTGTTTATTCATTCATTTTTTTCACTTTAACATTTTTAATACTAATACCATACATATTTATTGGAAAATCAAGTTGGAAGAAAGATGGATATATAAAAAGGCAGAAAAAAATCACCCCTGCATCCTATCCATGAGCTCCCATTATGATTTATTACTTTGTCCTATTTTCATTTGTCTGGTTTGCCCTTTTCCTTTTTTCTTTTTTTCATGGCTCAGCTGGTCCCCATGGACACACAGGGGACATCTGTTAGCTGAAGGCTACAGGCTGAAGGGGCTCCTGGACCCTCGGCCACCCGGCTGGTGCCTGTCATCTGAGGACATGTCAGACTCAGTGCACGCAGAGGTCCAGGGAAAATTGGGGGCAGAATTCCTTAGGGCTACTGGGGATTTAGCTCAGTGGTTAGAACGCTTGCCTAGAAAGAGCAAGGCCCTGAGTTCGATCCCCAGTACCAAAAAAACCCAGAATTCCTTAGGGCTGCATGTGCGAGCCAAGCAGTTTTTCAGAGGTGGCAAAAGACCAATCTGAAAGGCAGGGATATTGAGTGCCTTTTGGGGAATAAGAAAACTACGTTCCTTTTTTCCCCCTCAGTGCTGGGGATCATTTCTTTGTCATTATACCCTAAAATACCGAGGAACAAGTGTACTGGTTCTCCAAGACTCAGTGGGGAACCTGCCTGTCCTCCCTAGAAGTGCCCAGAAGAGCACACAAAGCATTTCTTGATTCATATTACTACCAACACGTAACTCCTGGGAATAGTTATTTTTCTTCTCACCTGGCAGAAATATTTATATATTCCTGGTTTGGTTTCTAAAGACTCAATTCTTCCCACACAACACTGTCCAAAAAATTCTTTCGGGCCTAATGCAGGTCATTCAATTTACCAAATACCTTGTAAACATAACTTACTATGAAAGCTCAAGAGATATTGAACATTAATAAAACAAAATGTCAAACACTAATAGAGATATTTGTTTCTTTTCAGAAAAAGAAAATGTCAGAAAAGAAAAGGCAATTTTAAAATTCGGCACATTTCCAGTGAAATCACACAACTCCTAATTTCTATACTTTTTTTCAGTGTAAGAGTAACATCAAAAGCAGGTTTTAGCTTTCAACTGGTGCTAAGGAAATTCTACCAGAGTGAATTAAAGTTTCTTTCAGTCCTGAAATAGTGTGAGTCACTTATCGAGTCTGATGACAGGAGAAATGGGCCATCAAGTCCCCCTCCCATATAGCTTCCTTAAGTCTTATTTAGGTGACATGGAGTTCTGGTTCAAAAGTAATAGAACTGGAGATTTAGCTCAAGTGGTAGACCGCTTGCCTAGCAACTGAAGGCCCTGAGTTTGATTCCCAGTACCCGCCCCAAAAGAATTTAACATGACAGTTAGCTGACTCATGGAATATTGACACTTTGCTGGGCTGCTGGCCACATGAATTATTCAGACCCTGTGCGTGTGGTTTGTGTGTATGTGTGTGTGTGCGTGTGTGTGGTTTGCTTAGATATGCCTCTGTACATCTGATATTATCAATGCATTCATACATCAGCATATCAGATATGCCTAGTATGTTTAGCATTAGCAATAAAAGCTGAAACACTAGAATTTTAGCTCATTTTTAACCTTTATTCAAACTGAGTGGGGCAAAAATATACAATTTTCAATAAACATGGTGCCATATGCTTGTTTTACTTAAACTTTACTAAATGTCTACTTCTCTGAAAGTCTGGATTTGGCAGTTGCACTGCCTACAAAGCTTCAAAGATTTATCAAGCTATCGAAAAACCAGAGAGGAAGTAATAAACATGAAGCCATATGGCTCATATCTGTGCTTTCCATTCCACCTATAATCTCACCTCCAAATAAATTTTTACCTTCTTTGAGTCTGAATCTGTTTTATTCTGCTCTTGGGAATATTGGCTAGGAACATGAGGGTATTAAAAAAATAGATATTGCCCTCGCCCATTGAAATTTGCACTATGCGAATGTATTTTGTGCTTTTAAAACTCTCAGAAGGCAGTGTTCCTCCAGCCTTTGTTTACACCCTCCACTCTCGGTGGGCATTAAGGTTAGGGTGAGGGATGGCCACCTGCATGGTGGACGCTGTTAGGTAAATGGTGACGATCCAGTGAAAGAACACAAGCCAGCCTGAATCTGGGGTACTGGGCAAGACCTCCTGGAAGAAGAGTCTGAGTCAAACCCAGCCTTGAGCTGGGTTTTTATAGATAGGTGGATGGATGCAGCAAGACTAGCTGTCATAGCAACAGCAAATGCCCCTTTCTGCCCAGTGCCCTCTGCCGGGAGGGCAGGGTGAGTCCTTAGCAAAGTAGGCGGGGTAGCAACTGTATGTGGGAACAGCGTGTTGAAGGTTTCAAGCACTATCTGGGTCATCTCCCTGCTGGCCTTGGGGTTCAGGTTCCACCCTCTCCCCTCCTTGCGGCGTCCTAGGTGCCGCCTTTTCTGGAGTGCTCTCTGCTTTCTCCTCCACCTCCAGGCGCTCCTCCTAGACCTCCGAAAGGGCGCTTCTTTACGCCACCAGGACCTGGCAAGAAGCAAAGGCCTTCCCAGTTTGGAAGAGATCGCGACCGTTTTGAAACTGACTCCTGAGAAGCACAACCCAGCTCTTTGCGTCAGACCCGGTCTTCTGCGCGGAACCGCCTGGATTCGGTGGAAACGCGCCCATGTCGCGGCTCTGGGCAGCACCTCGGTCAGCGCCCGGGTGACCACCCCGGCTACTTCCCGTGGGCCGTGCAGGGGGTAGGGAGCTGCCCCACCACGCGGAGGGTCCAGCCGGGCCACCACGGCCCCCGGTGCTGGGGAATGGATTCGACCCGGAAGGGGACGCTGGGAGGGGGCTTTTGTCTTCTAAGGAGCACACCCAAAGGGAGGCTAAAAGGTCCCCTTTTCCTGTACCCTCCCCCTTCCCTCTCCCCTCTGTCCATGTAAATAAAGACGACCAGCACTTAATGCGGCTTATGAGAATGGTTGGCTTTAATGCTTCAAGTTTCCACTTCCTTCCACAGGGCTTTGTTTTAAAAATAACAAAATGAGGTAAGTCGAGTCACTGTATGTACACGGTGTCGTCCTGAGGAGAGCGCGCGGCCCCGCCGCCTAGAAGCATTTACGGTGCACGATGGAGGGCCCGGCCTCGTCATACTCCTGTTTGGTGATCCACATCTGCTGGAAGGTGGACAGCGAGGCCAGGATGGAGCCCCCGATCCACACGGAGTACTTGCGCTCAGGGGGGGCGATGATCTGCAAGACAACCAGTCAGGTGACCCTGCCATCCCTGCCGTCCCCTCCGACCCCCTCGCCCTGCTCACCCCGGCCGCAGCCCACCTTGATTTTCATGGTGCTGGGGGCCAGGGCTGTGATCTCCTTCTGCATGCGGTCAGCAATCCCAGGGTACATGGTGGTGCCCCCTGACATGACGTTGTTGGCGTACAGATCCTTCCTGATGTCGATGTCGCACTTCATGATGCTGTTGTAGGTGGTCTCATGGATCCCGGCAGACTCCATACCTGCGGGCCGCGGAGTGGGTAGGGTGAGCAGCGGGGGTCGGCGGATCGACTGGGCACCGGACCCGAGACCCGCGGGCGGGCGGGGGACGGGGCTCACCGATGAAGGAGGGCTGGAACAGCGTCTCGGGGCAGCGGAAACGCTCGTTGCCGATGGTGATCACCTGCCCATCGGGCAGCTCGTAGCTCTTCTCCAGGGAGGAGGAGGAGGCGGCGGTAGCCATCTCGTTCTCAAAGTCCAGGGCCACATAGCACAGTTTCTCCTTGATGTCGCGTACAATCTCGCGCTCAGCTGCAGGGGGCAGGAGCAGGACTCGGCCTCAGCGGGGGCCCGGAGCGCACCCGCCGGACCTACCCCGGGCCACCCAGGCTGCGCACCTGTGGTCACGAAGGAGTAGCCACGCTCGGTGAGGATTTTCATCAGGTAGTCAGTGAGATCGCGGCCGGCCAGGTCCAGACGCATGATGGCGTGTGGCAGGGCGTAGCCCTCATAAATGGGCACGTTGTGGGTGACACCGTCGCCAGAGTCCAGCACGATACCTGCACCGGGGCGGGCAACGTGAGGCACGCGCGGGCCGGGAGTCGGGGCTCAGGGTGTGGTACGCAGGTGGAAAGAGGGACTGCAACGCACCGCACCGCTGGGCTGGGGGCACAGGGTGGGGCCGAGGGCGGGGCCTTAGGCGGGGCGCGAGTTTGGGACGAGGGACGCCGGTCTCTCCGCCTCAGCTCCTCCGCGGTCTGGTCGCGCGCACTCACCGGTGGTACGGCCGGAGGCGTAGAGGGACAGCACAGCCTGGATGGCCACGTACATGGCGGGCACGTTGAAGGTCTCAAACATGATCTGGGTCATCTTCTCACGGTTGGCCTTGGGGTTCAGGGGGGCCTCCGTGAGCAGGGTCGGGTGCTCCTCGGGGGCCACGCGCAGCTCGTTGTAGAAGGTGTGGTGCCAGATCTTCTCCATGTCGTCCCAGTTGGTGATGATGCCGTGCTCGATAGGGTACTTCAGGGTCAGGATGCCTCTCTTGCTCTGGGCCTCGTCACCCACGTAGGAGTCCTTCTGACCCATACCCACCATGACGCCCTGCGAAGGAAACACCATGCTGGTCACCGCGGCTGCGGACAACACAGGCCTGCGCTACGCGGGAACCTGGCCCGCTCCCTCTGCAGACCAGGACGCAGCCGCCTGACCTGGTGGCGGGGGCGGCCCACGATGGAGGGGAACACAGCCCTGGGGGCGTCATCACCGGCGAAGCCAGCTTTCACCAGGCCGGAGCCATTGTCGCACACGAGAGCAGTGGTCTCGTCTTCGTCACACATGGTGTCTGGTTTCTGCAAGGACAGGGCAACGGTGGTGACAAAAAGCAGTCCACAAGGTGTTTCTGCCTGGCTGCCACAGGCCCTCCCTCCTCAGAGACCCAGAGACACCTGCATCTTGAGCCTCTTGCATCCATCAGAAGAGGGGTACAGAGGACCCTCCTCTAGCTCAGAGCTGTGCTGCTGGGCAGGGAGGCACAGAGTGGAGAGACCACACTGGGAAGTCCTCCAACTTGGTACCCAGGGGACAGTATCCCCAGAGGGCTCTGCCTTCACAGCAAGCCACCTGCTTACCAGCTAGTCTAGCGTCTCTATCCTCTGCCCAGGAGGCCTCATCTATCAAGGAGGGATTAAAACCCCATCTGCTCTGGGCAGTCAGACTCAGAAGGGACTCTTTCTCCTGTCTGTGATCCCAGAGAGGGTTGGCCCTTGCAGCCCTAGGCTGCAGTGGGGAGGAAGCTGCTCTCCAGAAGACTGGGGCCACACCGAATTTCTTAGCACATCTCACATTCTGTCTCCCTGTGCACATCCTAAATGTCAGGCAAGCAGCCCCAACGGGCTGGAAGTCAGTCTGGGGACATTTCCAGAGCCCATGGACTCCTCTGTAAAGCACCTGTAAGGGGATGGGCAGCACAAGGCACAGGCTTGTGGCTACACAGCTGGGCTCTGCCTGCGTCCCTGGGATCCCTTTGAGAGCCTTGCTCCCTGTGCCCTCCCACCCCCACCCTACCTGGGTGGGTGGCTACACCTGTTGCTCCCTGGCTCGGCTGGTCGCCTTGTGAGGGTGGCTGTCCGCTGTGGTGATCACTTGTCCCCCAGATCAGGTTTTATATAGCCTGCGGGCACTCCCTCCACACTGCCCCGCAGGAATGTCGCTGCCCTTTAGAGCCATATTTGGGTGTCGGGCACAAGTCCCCTCCTTCAGCCAGTTCCTGGCCTGGGCCCTGCCTGGGCCCCGCCTGGGTCCCCTAGGCTGACCAAAGAAGGAGCGGGCTGGCCCTGTCCCAGGTAACGCAGATCAGGCCGTATATGGAGTGTCTCCCCAGCAGGCTGGCCCCTCCCGGCCGCCTGAGGTGGGGTAGGGCAAGGGTCACCGTGTGCACCCAGCTCAGAGCTGCACCTGTTGCAAAGGTCTCCCTGTCCCACCCACCCTGTGCATCCGGGCACTCTAATGGCACCTGGTAGTGGACCTCCCACAGCGACCCCATCTCTAGGGTCCTTTCCTCACCTCCCCACCCCACATGCACCTCCTGTAGGGACAGATGGGCTGTGAAGGCACAGAGGCAGTTACTCAGACACTGGCAGGGCAGAGGGAAAGCTTGGCTCTTGAACCCCACTTCTCCCTCTCCATCCTAGCTCCCCAATCCAGACCCAAGTTCGTCCCTCCCCCATGTCAGAGGCCACAGGCAGCTGAAGGAGGAGCAGCTGTCACTGGGTAGACAACTGGTGTGGAGGGGTAAGGGGAGAAGAGGCTCAGGGTTCTGCTACAGGCGGTGGAGGCTCTAGCTATCAGGGGCCCCAGAGTTGTCCCCTCAGTGCAGCAGAACCCTGGGAGCTACTGAAGGGAGGGAAGGGTCAGGTGGCGGTCCCTTCCTCCACGACCAACTGCCGACTACTACCAGGTTAGCTGGGCTGAGCAGCCTGCTTGGTGACACTGAGTATGTCCCTCCCCTGGGTCCGTCTGGGCCTGGACCGTGGTGGTGATGAGAAGATGAGGCAGTGTCCTTACTGAGGACTGAGACTTGTGCTTTATCAGGGCAGCAGCTCCTCCTGCAAACTTGTCTTTATATTTAGAGGATGATGCTGTGGGCCAGGCTGCTCCCAGTCCACCTTGGAGTCACCACCTGCCAGGGCCTGCGCAGCTTCTATTTATACCGTGGATACATGGGGATATGCCTTTCAGGCTTCTAGGGACCTGGATCTCCTTATGCTAAAATGGAGTGGGGTCAGTGGAGGCCACTCTACCAGCACCTCTCAATTCAGGGGTCGGGTAGGGGCCAAGGCGGCTCAGAGGAACACCTTCTGTCTTCTGTGACAAACTAGGAAACATGCTTTATGGAAGGGTATCATTTGTTTTTCTGATGTCTTAAGTGTTCCCAAAAATAGTTACAATTCACATTTGGTAGTGGAACTCAGCAGGGGACAGGTGTAGTTTCCCCAAAAGGAGGATAGGAAGGGCACCTGACCCCACTCTGCAGCCCACACCATGCAGCTCTCCCTGAAATGACCAAAGTGGAGTCAGTGGAGCTAACACAGCAAGCAATAAGAGCCAAAAGCTCCAGTGGTTTCATATTCAGCTTTCCAATTACATTAGAGAACAAGGGACTAAGGAATGGAACTGTTTCTCCTCAACACCCTCACCCTCCTACATCATGCATAGTGGAAATGTTAGAGAAAAATAAGCCAGCAAGGGTACTGTGTGAAACAGGCTTATAACTGGGCCTTGAAGGCAGGAAGGACAGTGCTGTCACCCATCAGTGCTGTCACCTCATGGGCAACAAGCAGTGGTTACTGCTCAGAACTCCTGTGCAGTGCTATTTCTTTCATTTTTGACAGACTGGTCTGAGCTCAGTCTATTGGACTCAACCTCCTAACAGCTATGAACTTAGTGCCCAAAGACATGGGTTGCCTGCCAGCACAGGCACTGTACACAGAAGGTGGCCGGCAGCTCAGCCTCTGCCCACATGACTAATGGACTGGCTTACAGTCCCTGGGGTCACCCAGGCCTCCCCCACTCCCACTCCCGAGCTGGTGGAGCACCAGTGCAGCCTGGTCTGCGACTCTAGCCTGAGTGCTTGCTTCCCTTTTCCCTCTGCATCCCCTCACTCAACAGCTGGCTGGCTTGGCAGCTCCACAGTGTTTTCTACCATTTTAAAGGAGAACTTGTAAAATTATGACAGGCTTTTGTGTTTAAGTCTCCTCACTCTGGAGACAGACAGGACAGGTACTGCTCATCCAAGCTTTTTGTTCTCCTGAGGCTTGCTGCTAAGGACTCAGTCAGGTTGCACAGCAGCCATCAGGAGCAGGCTCAGGCTGCCCTTCCTTACACTGGGGTGGCTGGGGCAGGGCAAGGGCTGCTTTCTCTCATCTTCCCCAATCCAGTGGTTCTGGAAGCTTAACAGATCCTTAAGCGATCTCCTCCTATGGGACTTCTAAAGACATCTTGAAATGCAAAGTAATGGCTTCATGGGCAACTACATCATCTGAGAACAGACCACAAGAGGCTGGCTGCTCCTGCTCCTTGCCATGTCTAAGAGTGAGAGTTCAGGAAGGGCAGTCCCCCTACCCCACCAAATTCCTGTGTGACCTTGGACATTTCATATCCAAAAGGTTCCACATTCTCAGCTGGGTTACACCTGCTCTGTAAGACTGATATGAAGCTGGGCACGGTGACACATGCCTGTAATCCCAGCACTCAGGAGGCTGAGGCAGAAGGATTGCTGTTTCAAGGCCAGTCTGGGCTACATGGTGAGTTTAAGGGCAGCCTGAACTACATTGCAACATCCCGTTTCAAAAAAACAAAACAAAACAAACAAAAAAGACTGATTTGAGAGCAAAGATTGGTAAGTGCCCAGGACCTGAGGAACACTGAGCACACACCAAGTCCTTCTCTAGAGAAAAAGGGCCCTGCAGGGTGACAGTGAGTGCTGGACAGGTGAGCACAGGCCACTGACACCTCAAAAGTAAACAGGCAAGGCCAGGCCAACTTTGTTTGTTCCTGGAATGCACAAAAATTTATTTAAAATTATTTAAAGTGGCAAAACCTCATCATCTTTAACAACTTCCAAGTAATTTTTGAGGGCAAGCTATAAATTATAGTGCAGCCATATAGTAAAGTGCCATGCAGTCATCAAAAAATTACATCCTGAAGAGTATTTAAAACACTCATTCTCAAAGAGGGCAAAAACTAGTTCTTAGGAAATGAAAAACCTAAATATTTACAATTATTTGTGCCCCCCCAAAAGTCATGATACATAAAAACATACAGTAAATAGATCTGTGATGTTGAACCTTCACTGGGTTGGGTGGCGACTGGGAAAAACTATCCAAAAGGGCACCTTTGGAGGTGTGATAATGGAGGATAAATGTTGAGAAACAGTGGGATGTAAGTACAGAGAAATGCTCACAATAGCTCACAGAAGAAAAGCAGATTACAAAACAAAAAGGTACATACAGCCCAAAACATTCTAAGATACATTTCAAAACGGGAACCACAGGTATTTCTGGCTGGGGGGATTACAGGGTCTATTTTATTCCAAGTATTTTTTTTTAATAAGAGGTTTTTCATTTTCTACAGTTTTCTTTTTCAACACAATTACTGCTTCTTAGAAAGTACTCTGATATGTAACGAGTGGTATTTTATACATGAGTATGTATGTAACTTACTTCTCTTTAGGCATTCCCAGGACACACATGAACAGTGGTTAGAGCCTAGGCATTTCTGAGGCAGCTTCAACATGCCTGGTGCATGGGACACAGCAGCACACAAAGCCAGTGAGTCAGCCTTGGAGACCACGGCCGATTCTCACAGAACACCCCACCTCCAACACCCCACCTCCACACCAAGGCCCAGAGCTCTGGTAAGAGGACAAACACCTTCCATTCTTTAAAACCTGTCTCGGCACCATACCATGTCAGGGCCTGTATCCTTCAAGGCTCTAGAGAGTCACCACTAAGCTTCTCAGGTCGGTTCATGGCTACCACTGCCCTCCTTCTGCCCAGGGTCAAGGGCAACACCTTGATGCTGTCACTCAAGGCCCCGATGGAGCTCAGCTGTGCCCAAAGATGGCAAACAAACCTTTCCACGGAATCTGTCATGTGGTACAGCAGTCACTATGGGTTCCTTGATTTATGCAAAGTCAGAAGTACGGAAGACCAGGCTGCTCACTTCCTTCTTTGGTTAAGATGAACAGCTTCATTAACCTATTCTTCCAAACAAGTCAAGGCCCAGGCTGCTAACTTCCTTTTTTGGTCAAGATAAACAGTACCATTAGCCTATTCTTCCAAATAAGTCAAGGGCTGAACTGGAAGTCCCAGGTGAGAGGGCACAAGGGGAGGGCCTGGAAGCCAGGCAAATCACCAGGCAAAGCAGGTTTAACTTTTGACCTTCCCAGCTGAGTAAGGTGGTTAGTAATCACTGGCCTTGGCCAAAGCGTGGATATGCCAGCTGTGCCCTGTCTAATCTTTTTTTTTTTTTTAAAGCCAGATAACAGTGATGATTGGTTAGGACAAATAAGTTTTGAGAGAACACTACTTTCAGTGCCTCTATTAGGAAAATCCACAGTAGTTTCTAGCACGATATGTATTTGTGACCAGGGTAAACGGTGATGAAACTACAACAAAGCAAAAATTGTTGTGAAAATACATCGGGATAGAAGGGAACCCCAGTAATGAGAGACTGTAACTAACATGGTGCTGTGCAATTATCCTCAAGGACAATTACAGGTAGGTGAGGAGCCGCATGCATACTTTATCCACCAAAGTGCTTCTCATAGTACTGTTCATTATTTATGTAGAAAAGTTAAAAATGTTCCCAATGAGTTAATCAGTTACCAAATTCACACTCTATTTGGTTTTTTGTTTTTTCAGTCTCATAATAAGGTGGCAAAATTTGACATTCATCTTGCTAGACAGATATTTCCCATTGGCCCTGAGCAAAACAGATGCCCAGTGCTCCAGAGATCAGCACACACAAGACCCAGAGTCACAGCAATTTCAGAGACAATCTTGAGCAATCACATAATTTTTAAAAATTATAGAAAGATTCTGAGACTCAGATTTGTGCACACAAACAGCCAGAACCAGGACAAGAAGTACAGAACTTGCTGGACCAAGTGAGGTAGAGAGAAAGGGCATCAAGTGCAGAAACAGCCAACAAAATCCAGGTAGAAAAAAGGAGGAAAAAATTCATTTAACTGAAAACCAAAATTATAATTACATAACTATTTAGTATTAGCTTCTAAGTAAGGTACAAAAAACAAACAAAACTCAGCTGCAAATGTTATCGAATTGTAAAAAATTCTAGTTGTTTAAGGCCTAAAATTTTTATAAGCACATACTTATAAAAATTTTAGAAACACTATTTTTATAAAAAATTACATTTGCCCCTGGACATAATACTCATAATTTGCTTTCAAAACAAACTCGAAGTATGGGTTGGACTTGAGGCTTCCCAGCTGATCAGCCTGCAGCAGGTCATTCACCTCCGGCAAATAGTCACTGAGCTGAATGCCTGCAAATATAAACATAGGCATTTTTATTTTCACAAAACTCTGAGTAAATTAAGATGTCTGATGATAAAGCACCTGTGCTCCTCTTCTGTGGACCATCCCCACTGCTCAAAAGCCTTCCATGGGAAGTCTTCAGTAGAATCTGAAAGATATTCGTTTTCTCTTACAGTTTAAGATCCACCTTCAATGTAAAAGTTTTAAATTAAGTCATTTAAAAACAAGTATTTTGAATAATTATATAGTCCTCCATCTAGGTAAGAATTTAGAAGGAATGCTGTCTGAAGAGCTAGCTCCAGTATCTCAGAAGTACTGCAGCTGGAGTAACAAGGCAGGTGACCACCTGCAGAGCTGGAAGGCCAAGGAGCATCAGGTGGATGGCCTTTCAAGCCGAGGTCTGCAGAGTTAACAAAAGCATGCATAATTCTGTAATTTGAAAAACTGGATGAAATTTTAAATTAACAAAACAATAATATAACTTGCTACATTATCATAAGGTTCTCAAAACCATATACAAGGTTCTTTAAAAATCCCCAAGGGGTTAGGGATTTAGCCCAGAGGTACAGTGCTTGCCCAGCGAACCTGAGGCCTAAGGTTTGACCCCCAGCACACCCACCCCCAAAATAATACCCATGAAGTTTCTAGAACATTTCTTGTATTTGTTATAATAATAAAAACCTGCGGTAATAAATGTTACGAGGCAAAATCTGAATCATTTGTATATCACTTACTACAATTAACACGATTTCAGGAAAGAAGTTTTCTCTGCAAAACTGTTACATTTGTAAAGATATCTTGTTTGTTTATTTGATACAGGGTCTTGCTATACAATTCAGGTTGGCCTTGAACTCACTATGTAGCCCAGGCTGACCTCTAACTCGTGGCAATCCTCCTGCCTCAGCCTTCTGAGTGCTGGGATTACAGGCATGAGACACCATGCCAGGCCATATTAGGTTTTAAAAGACAGACTCTCTAGAAAAACTTGTTTGACTTTTAAGGGGCACGGCTTCTGTTGAGACCTAGCACTGGATGGTTATTTCTCTTCTCTGGAGCTGAGTAGAATGTCAAAAGCCTGTACAGGCCAGCAGACAACAGGGTCAGGGAAGGAGGGTGGTCAAAGGGTCCTGAGAAGCTTGGCCCTGACCCTGCTGATGGTGGCCTGCAAGGACCCTGGCTGATGTGCAGCACCACTGGGTGGCACCCCCCACCCCTGGTGAGGGGGATGGAACCCAGGAGCACTGAGCTGTACCCCTAGCCTTTCTGAGGCAGGGTCTTGCTAAGAATAAGCTGGCATGCAGTTGTCATCTCGGCACTCATGAGGCTGAGGCAGAAGGAGTGCAGATTCAATCCCAGTCTGGGACACACAGCAAGACCCTGTCTCAAAACAAAATCTACTAAGAACAGCAAACACTGCAGCGGTCCTTAAATTTCAGCGCTAGGAATTTAATCAGGCACAACTCAGTGTGGTGCACTTTACAGGAACCTGCCTGTCCAACGGGTAGCATCAGATTTGAAGCCACTACTTTCTAGAACCCACCAGGCTCCACAGAAGAGCACTTAGAGAGCACCACATCTCGTCCTTTCTCCACTTCCAAATACGGAGGAGTAAAAAAACCTTACAGATACAGTTTACCTCTTTCTGAATTTCAAGCAAAAGATATTTCCTTTTGCTACATCGCTTTATTTTAAATTTTTTATTTTTTGACAATGAAAAAGGTTTAATTGACCTTCCAGTTACTTATCTTTGAAAACAAAAGCACTCATTAAGCATCCTCTCAAGTACACTGGCACCTTGTTCAGGACTGCTTCTGTTTGCATTGGCAAAATTTTGTTTTTGTTTGCAAACTCTGCTTCAGGTGACAAACATGGCCCTGATATCTTTTCCACACAAATGTGGCCATCTTTTTGAAAATCGTACAACAAATTAAGTTCACGAAGTATCACTGGATCTGTTCTCTGTAAGTAAAAGTCCAGGCTAATTCTGAGCAAGTTTCAGTCATCAGTTAGAGAGCTACATTTACATGTAATCAGCTACAATGGAAACTAAAAATCAGAAAGCAGCACCAGGAGGTCAGTGTGGTTAAACTCTGAAATGAGAGCAGCCTCTCTACCCAGGATTCGGCTGGTGTGGCTGCTTCCAATGTTTGACCTGCTAAGATCAGCTGACATAACAGGGTGAAGATGGGGAGTAGAATGGAGCTCAGAAGAGCCAGGACCATAGATCTGTACATAATTCTACATACTCAAAGAACAAATGCTTTATAGCAACTACTGTGTGCCAGGCAGTTGACAAGGAATGTTTCGTGGAGATTAAATAATGTATCCTGTAGATGTGTGTACAGAAATTATTTAGGGTATGGAAATGCTGCCCTGATGAATACCATTCTTGTTTACTCAGGACTGCGGGACCTACAGCAGCTTTTGTCACTGTGTATTTGTTGCAACTGTATGAAAAAGGGCATCCCTGCATTTGAAAAGATGGGTCAGCTCCAGTTTAGCCTATTTTACACACTGCTTGAATTTTGGCTCCCCATATTTTAATAATTTACAATATATCAGTCACACTTGTTTTCAAGTATAAAATGTGCAAAGTCTCTCCTGCCTTGTCTGACATTCTCCACATTTTAAATTCCCAGTTTATGAAAGACAAATTCTCGTATTCTCAAATTCTCAAATTCATCTTTCCCTTGACAACAAGCACTTAACCTAAAACAGCCTCCTCACCTATTCCTGTCATCAGCAAATGGAATTTTGTTCACTGCCTTAGATACAAAGCACACATAAAACACAATCCCCTCTTGTTTATTTCTGTCTCTAAAATGAGTTTTAAAGTCTTAATATCTAAAATGGATATGCTGTTAAGCGTGGTATGGTCAATTTGGAAGAGAATATATCAGAACCATTTATACTATATTTCAAATTTCCAGTCTTCACAAGAGTTGACTGAAAAGTTAAAGGAAATTATTACTTCCATTAGTACAGACTTCTGTGCCCACGGGTTCCCACAGGGAAGCCCCAAGGTGTGTGTGGACAACTTCACCCTGAGGCATGTTCTTCCATGTGCAGAGAAGAGAGAAAAGCCCACCTCGTATCATAAACAAATCTCTAATTCTGAGTATGATGCTGCTTCATCTTAACCTTCCTTGTCATTTGATCTTTTTTTTCCAGTACTCCCTTTATGTTTTTTTATTTTAATGGTACATTTTAGATGTATATAGTGATAACATTCATCATAGGGGATTTGTACCTGTACATGATATATCTTGTTGCTTTTTTTCCCGTTCCCCTCCCCTCCCTTCACATCCTCCTCCCTATTTACAAAAGCTTTGTTTCCATTTTTTCCTTCTGTTCCTTATTTCTCTTGTCCTCCTGTCATTTGATATCTTGATACACATTATTTTAAGATTTCTAAAATTGAGAATATTGTAATTTCTGATAGTAACAAACCACTTACCATCTTTTAAAAGTTTCTGTAAGATTTTCACAAATATACTGCCTTTAGACTCTTCAATTGGATCGCCTTTCCCATCTGAACTAGACCAGCTAGAAAACAAAATCACTATGAGGGAAATGAAGTCAAGGACTTAGCTGAGACAAATGACTTTTGTCTGATACTGGGACTTTGTCTGGGTTCATATCTCTGAAAAAAAGGACTTTAAATGATGAAAACACTTTAATTTCTGTACAGATGCAGGCCACACTCTGATAGCTATTCACCAACTTCCTTGCCATGCACCTGATTTTAAAAGCAGTGAGGCAGCCTTCTGAAGAAAATTTTGGAAGTAACAAATGTAACAGGGGCCCAAAGCAGGATCTTTTGGAACAGGAGCAATAGTTACAATGTTTTAAAACTTCTGTCTTTTATGGAAAGAAAACATCTGGTGTCTGGCCTAAGGCAGGAGAGCAGCTTTCTTCCCTGGTGGGACAAACACAGCCACTGCTTGTGCACTCAGTGTAGGTAAGGCACAAGATACCTGAAAACTTTCACACAGGGGCCAGGACAAGGAGCACTGGTCAGAACAGCCAGAACAGGATAAATAAACCACAGGTGCCCAAGGCAGGCACTTGAGAGAGGGACACAGAAACCAGGCTCCCGACAATTCTTAACTGAGGGAGTAGTTGGTAAAAGAGGCCAGCAAACATGCAGAGGCGGTGCTTAGATGGCATCAGCTGGGTGTGGTGGCCTATAATTCCAGCACTTGGGAGGCTGAGGCAGGAGGACCGCCACAGTTTTCAAGCCAGTCTGGACTACATATTGATTTCAAGGTCAGCCTAAACTATGTAGAGACCCTGTCTCCAAAAAGGCAATGACTCTTAAAATACAATCACTTTTTACTTAAAAAATAAAATACTGCTTTGAGTCTTATCTGGCAAGTGGGTTCAACTTCTGTGACTATAATGACCATGTAATTTCTGTGTGATCTGATAGTCTACATGTTAATATAAAAAGCTGTGATTTAGCTGGGCATGGTGGCACAGAGTTGTAAACCCAGCCACTCGGGAGACTGAGGCAGAACTCCAAGTTCAAGGCTAGCCCGGGCAATTTAGCAAGACTGTCTCAAAAAATAAAAAGGGCTGCCCAGCAAGCACGAGGCCCTGAGTTCAATCCCCAGCACTCCCCCAACCCAAAAGGAAGAAAAGAAAAAAAAAAAAAAAAAGGGCAAGACTGTACTCAGCACTCCCTGGGTCCAATTTTCAGTACTGGAAAAAAAAAAAGAAAAAATCCCAGCAAAAGAAAAATCCCACACTGATTTTATTATACCAGTGGTACTAAGTCTTTAAATTGTTCTTTAATTCTGAATGTTTTTTTTTCTGGTGCTGGGGATCAAACTCAGGGCCTTGTGCTTGCAAGGCAAGCACTTAATTCTAAATTTAAAATGTCAGATCACCAGTGCAACTACTAACATGTTCATAACATGTTGTTACTACACAACCAAAAGCTTGTATGCCTATCTGGTGCGTGCTATCACGGCCATTTCACACAGCACTCGATCATCAGGGAGACTTACTTATCCCTCTGCAGAGCTCTGCAGAGGATCTCCAGTTTGAGGTCATTTATATTCACATCTTCTTCCTTCAGAGCAGAACAAAACACCTTGATTAAACCTTTTTAGCTTTAAAAGAGAAATACATGTTTAAAGTTTATTTATGTCAACACCTTAAGTATTTTTGCTTTGTTTTAATTCATAACTAAAAAACTCCCTTTCTCTAAAATGTTAGTACCATTTAGAAGAATAAACCAATCAGTATCTATGTGAATTAGGTTCTGATTACTCTCTGACAATCTGACTTCATCAAGAACTTTGAGAGGTTAAGATTTTTAAGCAAGGCTATAAAAAATTGATGTATTGTTTTTGTCACCTACCAAATAACTTTAGATTGCATGGCCAAGTAACAGAACAACTACTTATCCAACAGAATTCCTAGTACAACTTTTTAAAATTGCAGAATCAGCTTTCTTAGGGTGAATGCTATGAAGGAAAAAAGACCCTCAGGACTTTGAAGAGCTACTTTGGGGTTGGGGTGGTTTGGTGGTGCTTGAAATTGAACCCAGAGCCTTACACATGGTAGGCAAGCACTCTACCACTGAGCTATAGCCCCAGACCCCACATTTTTTATTTGTGCACAGAAAAAGGCAACTGGGAATGTGTGAGGATTATCAAGAATTGGAATCTCCTGGCAGCTTGGCTAAAGGGCTAGATGCCTTCTAAGAGACAAGAATAACAGAACCAGAAATTAATCTTTTTTTCATGAGTACATTTTCATGGTTGAGTACAACAGATATTTTCTCATCTGTTTAAATGTATTTAGTTATCTGAGATCATCAAGGGAGTTTACTTACCTCATCAATGTATTCCAGCAAGTCCAAAGCTTTCTTAAAATCATACTCATTAGCTCTTCTGTTTTCATCACAGATGTACAGCTGTGGCAAGTTACAGTGAAGAACAGAATTATTCTAATTAATCACAAAACTAACACTAGAGAAATTTATGGAGGAGTCATTACGTCTTCTTTTTATTAAGCTGAGAGTATTTTCATAGTGAAAAACAATGTCACACTTGGGAACTACATTTCATTTACCTCACAAGAAACTCTTTAAAAAAAAAAAAACATATCCTAAACCAGAAATTAATTTACATAACTTGGTACACATACTTTTAAAATGTCAGATTTATGGTCTTAGAATCAAAAAAACAGTATATAAATTTCAGCATTTTTTTGCATGTAATCTGAAATAAATTGCCATCCTTGAGCTTTTAAAGCTACTTATATGGCTTTTGAAATGCTTCCCTTGTAAATGATTTTAAAAACTGCAACTCTGAGTACAGCATGCCACTCACTGGTCTAGTTTACTCAGAATGAGAATGGCTAGTTCAAGTAGAAACATCCAGCTTGTTTTCAATGGTTCTTTTGGTTACTTAGATGACAGTTGACTGCACACTCATTCTTTTTTTTCACACTCATTTCTATACCCCTCAAATTCCCTGTAATTTTTTTTATCAGTAAAACACTTGCCTTGTTAAAAATATCAATTTGAATATTTCCTTTCTTCCAATAACTACTTGTAATATTCAAATTTTAATTTTAAAGATAGGATCCTTCAATAATATTCAAACAATTTTAGAAAAAAGCTGCTTATTTTTGTTGTCTTATATTGAGGCCAGCCTGGGCTACATAGTGAGCTCAAGGCCAGCCTGAACTACAGTGAGATACTGTCTCAAAAAAAAAAATTGATGTTACATCCAAATAAAATCAATACTACTTTTTCCTTTTTAGTGACAACTAAAATAACGAGTCACAATCAACAACAACTTACATTTCTTAGTTAAATATGCTCTATCAGGAGAGAGGCTGCTGTGAGCTCAGTTGCAGAGACTCTGTTACTAACAAAGGCCAATGCTTAGAATTTTGGATTGTTTCTTTTCTTTTTATAGAATGAAAGCGCATTTTGGCCTTCTGAGAAGCAGGTGAAGGTTCACTTGCCCTAGGCCTGCCAGGCAAAGGTGAGGGGGCACCAGCAGGCCAGGTGGTTCCTGCTTCTGGAGCCCCTGTGCTCACAGCAGAGGCTCAAGGATGGCATTCTGGGGAGAGACCAGGGCCTCCCACTATACGCTTCCCTGCATGGGCTAGGAAAGCAAAACTTAAGTGATTCCTCCTGGCCTCCTGAACACCAGGAAGCAGGGCAGAGCTGTACAGGGAGGTAAAGCTGACCAGCTTCCTGGTCTAGCAGCTTCTAACACACTTTCTAGGGAAAAGTTCTCAGGAAGGTGGAAAGCACAAGAGCCCCTCCAGGAAGCACACTGGGTGTGGGAGCAGGTGAGGATGCGACACCTACACTGATGAGTTGTGGGGCGGTCAGCACTGGCATGGCGCTGAGGCTCAGCTCTCTCTCGGCCAGCAGCTGCTCAGGCAGGGTCTCCTGGTGCAGCAGGAAACGCTCCTGCTCAGCCATGGCTAGTTCAGGGAGAGAGGGGAGAACGATGTGACTTTCACTTTTGCACTGCTGTAAAACAAATATGAGTTTAAAAAAAAATAGCCATAAAGGTAATCTGACCCCTTTCTAATAACCTTGGGATGTTATCAATTCTAATTTTTTTGATTGCTGATTATGTGAACAACATATGACATTCATTTGATCCAAATCATATGAATGAATCATCACAGCAGCGGGAGCAATGAGGAGGGGCGATGAAAGGAAACATGCTCGGCCATTCAGAGTTTTTCAGCCCTACTGGCAGGCAGCTCAGTGAAGTGTGCAGCACAGTCTCACTAGCAGAGGGAAGGACTTCAAGTCACCATGGGATATCACATACACACCCCTAGCAAATATGTACCAAATCTATTATCGGGAAGGAGTCACCTCCATGGGGCAAGGTCTAGACCTTTTGCTTATTGTACATGTACTGGGCTGCAGTCTGCTGCTTGGATCTGCCCATGAGCAGGCCCTGGGCTACCAGGAAAGCCACGCACACGGCAGTCACAGCAAGCAGAGTAGCTAAAGCACAGATATTACCCCTTGCTCCACACACTCACCATTTTGTAAAAATTGCACACAACATTTTTGTGCATTTTCATGCCTGAAAAAGCAGACTGGGAGACTACATACACACGGGTTACTTTCTCTATAGTTGTGTTTTTTTCTATAGTTTACAATCTTTGAGGCTCACTATGGCCTCCTCTCTCAGGCCAGCAGCTGGCTCTGCACAGCAGAGACTTTCTCCAGGAGGAGGCACCACCAGCACAAAAAAGAAAGATTGAAGGAAGATTCTCAAACAAAGAAACTAATTTCAATAATATAAGCTAAATGCTGGTACCTAAAATTTATGAGTACTTAGTATATGGAAACCATTATTCTCAAGGAATACAGAGTGCTCAATTTTTGGTTTTGTTTTCTTTTTTGAGACAGGGTCTCACTATGTAATTCAAGTTGGCCTCAAACTCACAGTGATCCTCCTGCCTCAACCTTCCAAGTGCTGGGGTTAAAGGCATGCACCACCCCACCCAGCTAGCCTCAGTTTTTTAAACTGCTTCTAGAAAGAAAACAACTAATGCTCAGAACAATAAACCAAATATCCAAATTCACAAAGCTAATAAAGTCTGAAGAATATCTGAAACCACATCTATTAAAATTCTTTTTCTTCCTACTACATCTACTCCTTCAAAGGAAAAAAAGACAGCAGGATCATCTGAACAGACCTCAGAGACTGGACTCTGGCTAAGACATGCAACCAAATAAATATCCATGTCTGCACATACTTCACCCCTGACCACAGAGCAGAGATTCCTATTTTGAAAAAATTCCAAAAAATTCCAGAAAATATTTAAAGAATCTGGCTTGCACTGTATGTTTTCTACCTAATCACCTGCTGAGAACATTTAGATGCTCTGGTTTATTTCCTCCCTCCTTTCCCCCATTGTGCTGAAGCTGCAGACATCATGACAGTTCATTCCTCAAACACTTTAGAACATATCTCCCAAGATTACACAATAGGATCAGGCCTACAAAATTCAACATCAATATGGAAACATACTCAAACTTTCCCAGTTGTGTAAGTAATATTCATCATAGTTGCTTTGGTCATCTGTAGGTTGAGCTGAGATCCAACCAAGAACCTCACACTGCATGGGTGGGTGGGTGGGGGTGTGGGGGTGTGTGTGTGTGTGTGCGTGCATGTGTGCATGTGTGCATGTGTGTGTGTGTGGTGTCTGTGATGGCCTCTGAACTCTTCCAATCTAAAGCCACTTGTCTGAATCCCCCCTTGTGGTTAGAGTCACATTGAACACTGGCAGGAACACAGCACAGGTACTGTGGATACTGCTATGCCATGCTATATGCTCCAAGAAAAATGAAATGTGGAACTGGCTTCAGACTGGCTCTGGTGCATTAGTTCTATGTACTGATACTTCAAAAATATGGGAATATCTGTTCCCCCAACTCCCAACTCCGTGGTTCTAGCATCTTTTTTGTGTGTGTGACAGATGGGGTTTTGCTGTTAACCAGGCTGGCCTTGAACTTATAAACCATCTGCACAACTGTTCCTGACTGGTTCTCTCATCTTTTGAAGACCAATTATTCACTGAGGTTGCAGAATGGCACCTCCCACCACTCTTTCCGTATTTATTAGTTGTCATTCTTCTGTAAAGAAGCATTTCACTGACCCTCTCCCATTGTGGTTATCAGTGTGGGTTCGTGGGGTTTTTCTTTTGTAAACCTGAGACACGGACTAGGGCTATGGCTCAGTGGTAGAGTGCTTGCTTAGCATGTGTGAGGCCTGGAGTTTGATCCCCAGTATTGACAAAAAGAAAACAACAGGTGTTGGGGATTTAGCTCAGCAGTAGAGTGTCTGCCTAGCAAGCGCAAGGTCCTGAGTTTGATCCCCAGCATCACAAAAAAACAAAAACAAAAACAAAAAATATCTGAGAAATGGAATCTTTAGCACCCTTGCTCTTACTGTTCAAATTATATTGACCCCTGGCCAGTGGGAGCTATTCAAGGCTCTTGTGTTCAAGGTCTCAATGTCAATGTTGCTTTCTGGCCCAACAGGACTCTCCGAGGTCATCTCTTTGACAGGGTGCATGTCCTTTCAGTAGAAACTGTAGTGAAAAACCAAATAGCACCAGGTATACCCATGGTATTGGGCCAGGCCCTTTCACTAAAAGAGGCAACACATTTTTTAAAAAATCAGGTTCCACCGGGCATCATGGCACATGCTGTAATCCCAACTAAGCCAGGAGGATCACACGTTTGAGCCCAGTTTAGACAACTTAGCAAGACCCTGTCTCAAAACAAAAAATAAAAATGAGCTGCAGACGTAGTTTATTTTAAAGGCCCTGGGGTCAGTCCCTCATACCAAAAAAAAAAAAAAAAAAAGGAAAAAAAGAAAAGAGATTCTATCCGATCATCTCTCCAATTCAAATGTGTAACAGTGTTCTGTTTTCCTTCTATACTTGCAACTCCCTTCTCCTTGGCTCTCAAAACAAAACCATACTGAAAAAAAGAAACCAAAAAAAAAAAAAAACCCAAAACCATATTTAATTATTTTCTCTATTTATATAGTATTTTCATGATTACCGTAATATCACTACCTACAACAGCCCCTTGTGTAAAAGGTTAGGATTTCTTTGCAGTTCTTTTACTTTAGAATACTAAGGTATATAATCAAAGTCATTTCAATTTATTCTTTAGGAATTATTTGAAATACAAATCAGTTTCCTCTTAAAAAAAAAAACAAAAAGGATGGGGATTTAACTCAAGTGGTAGAGCACTTACCTAGCAAGCACAAGGCCCCGAGTTCAATCCTCAGCACCAAAAGCAAAACAAAACATTGCACATGCCTGTAATCCCAGCTACTCAGGAGGCTGAGATAGGAAGATCACAAGTTCTAGGAGAACCTGGGCAAATTAGCGAGATCCTGTCTCGAAAAAACAAAAACACAAAAAAACCCAAAACCAAGTATATAATCGAGTAACTATGCATGGTTGAATAAAAGCCATTCCTCCTACAGCAGAGATGATGACACACAGAACATGAGAGGTAGCTGATGGCCTGACCAAGTCATAGGTCCCTTTGTAGAAACTGTTTTACCTTCAATTTTTTCTTGTAGCGCATCCTCAGAAAGGTCTGAAGCTAATGCAGCCAATTTACTCAAGCCAAGAAGGGTTTTTTTCTTTGCAAAGTAACGAGTTTCCATATTTGCCAAACTCAAAAGTGTTGCATGAGCCTACAATAAATAAAACATGCGAACTATAAGATCCTGGGTACCAACACAGACTTGAAGTGAAGGTTAAGTACATGGCAAACCTGCTCTCTCCCCCTAAACTATTATCAACAAAGTCACTCTGATGATGAGTAAACCTAACACTGAGGGTAAGTCCACAATAAAATCTCAACCACACACACTAATTATGGGGGGAAAGATATGTACAAGACATCTGTTCTATAACAATTACATATTTACCCAGTTACCCTGTCAAGAAAACAGTCAAGAAACTAACTTTAAAATTAGTTTCTTCACTGTTTTTACTCATAATTTGAAGATTTTCAATATAAGAATGTGCTCCTTACAATAAAAGGCCAACGACTATTATATAAATATTAGTAAAATGTTTGTACTTTATTTTATTATAGTTGGGGATTTAGCTCAAGTGGCAGAGTGCTTGCCTAGCAAGCGCGAGGCCCTGAGTTCAATCCCCAGCACCAAAAAAAAAAAAAAACAAAAGAAAAAGTACACTTTATTTTATTGTAATAACAGCCAAAGCACAATGGCCTATATAGTCTCTGAGACATTAGACGTGATAATAACATTATCATACATCAATAATGCCCTATTCAAATTACAGGAGAGAATGGGAGGAGACACACATTTTGATAATCTATATGCAGTGAATCTTAAATTTTTAAAAAATTTATTATATTTGACATATCATAATTGTATATTTTTATGGAGTCCAAAGCATACAATGTGGAATGATTAAATAAAGCTAATTAACACCTATCTCCTCAAAGACTTTCTTGTGGTGATAACTGAAATTCACTCCTTAAGCAGGTTTGAAATACATGACACTATTTTTTTTTTTTTTTTTTTGAGACAGGGTCTCACCATGCAGTTCAGACTGACTGACCTTGAACTCACTATGTAGCCCAGGCTGGCGTTGAACTCATGGCGATCCTCCTGCCTCACCTCCCAAGTGCTGCGATTACAGGGGTGTGCCACCACACCCAGCTATGACACTATTATTAACTACAGTTACTTTCTTGCCCATCTACCTGAAACTCTGCCCTTTGACCAAGATCTCTCCACTTCCCCACTCAGCCTCTGTGATCACCTTCTGAGTCTGACTGTTTCAGATTCACATGTAATTGAGACCATGCAGTATGTGTTGCTCTGTGCCTGGTTTACTTTACAGAGCACAGTGTCCTCCAGGTTCACCCACGTTGTTACAAATGACAGAATTTCCTTATCAAAGCCGAGCAGTATTCCATTGTGTACATGTATACACATATCTTGGTTATCTGTTCATCCGTTAACATTCAGCCTGAGTCCTTAAACTGGCTACTATGGTGTGTGATGGTCTCTCAGACACTGATATCTCATCATCTGGATATTTATCCAGAAGTAAGATTGCTGGGGCAGATGGTATTTTTACTTCTAGCTTATTGTGGAACTATGCAGTGTTCCCCCGTGGCTGAACTAATTTACATTCCCACCTATAGTGTGCAAGGGTTCCCTTTTGTCCACATCCTCACTAATGTTTGTTATCATTCATCTTTTTCATAAGAGCTATTCTGATAGCTATAAGGTGACATCTCATGGGGTTTTATTTTTACTTATTTATTTATTTACTTTTGGTACCGGAGACAGAACTCAGGGCCTTGTGCTTCCTACGCAAGCACTCTAATCACTGAGCTACATCCCCAGCCCCTTCATGGCAGTTTTAATCTGCATAATCTCAACTAATGATGTTGAGAATTTCTGTGTATCTGTTGGCCATCTGTTGGCCTTTTGAGAAATGTCTATTCAGGTCTTAGCTCATTTTTTTTTTAAGCTCATTTCTTAATTGAGCTATTTTTTTGCTATTTTGTCAAGTTCTTTTTATACTTTATATATTAAGCCTTTATTGTATGTATATACATTATATTTTACTTACTAAATCCCAAACTAATACTTAAATTGCAAACATCAGCTTCATATAACTGAATCGTTCTTACCTTCACAAGTTCTTTGTTACTAATTTCGTGTAACCAGCTGAGGTGTTCATGAGCTTGCAAAAAATTTGCCAACTGTCCATGTTGAGAAAGTGGCTGAGATAATAATTTGCCCCGTTTTCCCTTTTCCAGATACCAACGAAAGAGAAAATCTGAAAAATTCTACAAACAGAACCAAGAATCCATTAATATTTAGTAATACATCTTTAAAAAATACATTTATTAGTAAAATACTAAATATCTTTCAAAGACCCAAAATGGAAATCTTTCAAACAATAATTTCCTATATTGTTATAGGAATGTGTATTGTTACACATTGTTAGAATATATTCCCACATGGAGGAAATGACCTTCCTACACTTCTAATTCAATCATATCAGGTTCAGAAGGAATTTTGCTTATGATCATTGGTGTCATTAACATGCATCAGGCCAATGTAGGAGCCATGGGCTATACAGTTATTTAAAGTAATAAGCATTACAAATTCAGTTCCTCAGGCACGATGACCTCATGTGCTACATGTGGGCAGCACCTCCTCCTTTTGGACAGCACATAAACAACACTTCTGTCTACCGGACAGCAATGACCCAGAACAAGGCTTTCAGGGGCAGTGCTGTGGAGCTGACCACATGCACCGGGTGATAGACTGGAATCCAGAGAAGCCGTTCAGGACTCATCCTGAATGTTGGGCTGCTGCGAAGCTGGGATTAGAGAGGGAGGCTGAGAGGTCCTGCATTCTCAGAGTTTAGGAGATACCTACACCAGTGCAAAACAAAGATCCTGCTAGGAACACAGGAACTTCCTCAAAAGACCTGAGTCAGCAGTAAAATGGTGAGACAAAAGCTGAGACAAGCCCTGGCCCACCTCTACTCCTGAGGCACAAGTGATGCCTCTCACCTGACCTGAGGGGGAAACGAAAGGCAACCCTCCTAGGAGAAAAAGAACATCCATTTCTATTCCTGCAGTTCCTTTAATATACAACATTCAAAACACAATTTAAAAATTATGACATGTAAGAAGCAGAAAACCCTGACTAATAAGCAGCATAAATAGGAGGCATCCAAGCCAAGTGCACTAGTGCATGCTATAATCCCAGCACTCAGGAGGCCGAGGCAGGACTGAGAGTTCAAGCCTAGCCTACGCTACATGGCAGCACTCTGTCTTAAAAAAACAAACAAACAAACCAAAAAAAACCCAAAAAATAAGTAGGCAACCAAAACAGACCCAAGAATGTATAATTTAGTACAAAAATAACTATTAAATCTGCTACAGGAAAAAAAATGCAAAAATGGATAGAAAATGTCAACAGACAACTGGAACCCTCAAAAAAATTAAAAACCATGATCAGTCAAAAGTATTTAGTTTAGCACTACTGTGAAATACTGGATAAACAGGCCCAACAACTGGGGACTGATGACATGAAATCAGGCAATAAAATACCACCCTGCTAACAATGCTGATGTAGCCAGGCCTAGTGGCACATACCTGTAACTCCAGCATTCAGGAAGCCGAGGAGGCGGATCACCATGAGTTCAATGCCCGCCTGAACTACCTAGAGACATCTTTTTTTTTGAGAGAGAGATCTTGTCTCAAAAAGTGGTAGTAGTAATAATGCTGCCATGGTGGACTGTTTAATGATACAGACACATGGCTGAGACGAAGGCTTCTCTCTGGATGGTGGAATTAATTATGAGCTTGTTTTTGTGTATATGGGTTTCCTGAATTTTATACAGTATTATATTCTTGGTAGAAAAAAAAAATCAGCTTTTACACAATAATCAACTCACTAAAATGGCTTTAGGGAGCAACCTAAATCACCCCAACAGTGCCAAAATGGGAATTTCATGTCAGAACCTGAAGTGGAGCTGGGGATTTAGATCAGGGATTAGAGTGCTTGCCTTGCAAGCACAAGGCCCTGAGTTCGATCCCCCGTGCCAAAAACAAAAACCAAAAACCAAAAAAACCTGAAGTGATGTCAAACCAGGGAGAAAGGAGATGCAGGTGTGTGCAGACTTGAGCTCTTTGTGAGCAGCACCCTCTGGGTCCTTGGTTCAAACCCGAGACTTTGCCGGGTTCCCTGTGTATGAGAGCTCTCATCGCAATCATACAGAACAGAAGAGAAAGACTGAGCATTTTGCAAAGGCCGGAGAATCTCTCAGTCATACTTACGCTGAAAGAACCATCTGCCAACTTAAACGTAACAAGTAAATTGGTATCTTCTCGTCTACGTTAACTACAAAAAAGATAGGAGTCCCATGCACAAAGCCTCGGCAAGAGACTAGGAAAGGCAAAGCCTCACCAGCATGACCCACTGCCATGCACCCAGCATCCTGACCTGATCAGCAAACTGAGTCATGTAGCGCTGCAGTCTGGTCTGGTTGTCCATCTGCTCACACATCTGTACCAAGATGTCGAAGTCACAGTACTTCTCCGCTAGAGAAGCAGCACACGGGTACTGACCTAGCGTGACTAAAAATAAGAACCAATGCAAAAACTCTCGTTAGCAAAACTTAAGTATGTAATAGAAAACATTACTTGAAATTTTACCTCTATTTGTGTTATATACTAAGAGCAATGCACTGAGAACCTTCCCAGCAACTGGCATTCCATGTCACACCCATATACACCTGGTAAAATGCAGACAGTCCACCGTTCCATCACTGCCAGACACAACGCCCTTCCTGTGTACCTGAGTTGGCCTGGAGAGCAATGTGCCTCTACCGACTGCCACACTGTGCCACCTACCCCCTCTGCGGCTCTTAGCAGACACTGCTTATTCATGTAAAGGCCTGCAATGCGGGGCTCTTAGGGGCAGTTTTCCCAGGTTAATTCATTCATTTTTCAGAACCCAGTAAGTACTTTTAAAAAAAGGCCCGATAAAGGAACACAAAGCTGTCCCTATTTCCTTCACTTTAAACTGCTGGCTATGGCTGGATTAATGCTGCTACAATGACTATACTACTTTAGCTGTGTAACCCCTTCATCCATTCTGCAAACCCACAGACCTGCAGCCCTTAATAAATATCACGCACTTACGCAGAGCAGACAAGAGTTCTGATCTTTTCTGCAGGTACTCCATTTCTAGGTTGTCATATCTTTCTTGATCCACAGACTTGTCTAGGGACTTCAACTGTGAAACATAACCATCCAGGAAGCAGTCAATCAGTGCGACCAGCTGCTCTGTCAAGGTGTTCCGGAGGTGGCTGTCCACCTGTGGGTAAACCGTCTTCAGGATGACCCTGTGCTGGCGGATGATTGCTGTTCGGATGCCAGTGGGACCACTTGTGGCTGTGAAGTCACACAGGTTAACTCAGTAACTAAGGGTTCCATGATGGGTGGGGAGAAGATCTAATGCCCAAAAACTATGACACTTCACAGCTACTGAGACACAAATCAGTGTTCAGATGACCCTGTCTGCTCCACTTTAACCCTGCTTCTCTGTAGAGATTTCCTCAGTTGAATCAGGTGAGCAGAACCCTTCCTCCTAAATCCCTTACTTTGTGACTCAAATCAACAAACAATATAGTCCACTCCTCCAGGGCCAAGACCTCCCTCTACTGTTTGTATTAAAACCTAATAGGTATATAATAAGCATTAGTTAAATAGGGACCTCTATATATATAGCCAAAGGACTGAAGAAATATTGACGAGAACTGCTCACTTTGGAGATGGCACTTAAGTTTTTTCTCATCTCACTCACAAACCTGCACTAGGGGAGTAATAGCTTCCAAACATGATAGGCCTTTAGACTCTACTTTGAAAAACTCTTAATACTATAGTCTATTACCTGTCCATGGAATGTACTCAGGCTCTTTTCTTGGTGGTTCTTCTCTTCTATACACGGAGCTTCTGTTTTGGCGATAGTGACTAGCAGCTTGCAGCATATCCTGGAAAATGAAATACATCATCTCACACAAGTGGGAAACAATGGATCACCATGTTCCTGAGGACAATCTGAAACTCTAAAGTCCACTGGGAAGGAAAATACTCAGCATTGTTTGGTTCTTTCTGCTTCTGAAATTTGTTTTATTCTATAATTTAACTTCAGTTTTAGAAAAGTGTTATAACCAAAGCAAGAAAACCAGAACTATAGTTAAAAGCTAAAATTAAAGCATTTTAGTAATGTAAAAAGCAAGTTTTCAGGAATTAAAAACTAGAAGCTGGGCGTGGTGGCATAGGTCTGTAAGTACTTGGGAGGCTGAGGTAGGATTGTTTGAGCCCGGGAATTCAAGGCCAGCCTGGGCAGCACAACAAGAGATGGAGGGAGGGGCCTAAACACTAATACTTTTACAATGATAGAAACATCCCTCTCCAAATAAAAGAGTTTTTGTTTTGTTTTGCTTTGTTTTGAGACAAGGTCTCACTACGTAGTTCAGGTTAGCCTTCAGCTCACTATGTAGCCCATGCTGACCCCAAACTCAGGGCAATCCTCCTGCTTCAGTCTCCCAAGCCCTGGGATTACCAGCCTCCCAAGTACCGGGATTGCCACCATGCCCAGCTAAAAGGTTTATTCTATCAAATAGAAACTCAGGATTGTAAAACTTATTCATATGCACAAGACAAACATTCAAAATATTTGTTAGTTGATTGATAAAATGAGTGATATTTTTCTAACTTTTTGGAGTTAATAAATGGCTAAACCCTTATAAATTACTGGCAATTCAGAGCAGGACTAAGAAAGTCACTTCCTCCTCTTCCCTGCTCTGGGCTCCTGGCTGGCTGACACCACCCAGGTCAGGCCGCACCTTGAGAATAGTGTTGACGTTGATCGCCACCTCAGCCCATTCAACAGAGTCCAGTGGTGCATCCCTCAGGACTTGCTCTTCGTGATCCAGCAGACACTCACAGATGGTATCTACCTGGGACACCTGTGGGCAGACGGGGCCACTGCTTACCACAAAGTCTTAGTAGTGACTGCTTACTCATTGAGCTATATCCTCTGATTATTAGATGGGAGAAAATCTATTGACAATTAATAGTGATAATAAATGTAAAAACCAAGAGAATTCTAATCTAAAATTTAAAAGTTACAACACACAAATAACTATGTCTTATCATCAGTCAAAATCTGGTGTTACCAAAAAAAATTAAAAAAAAATCTGTTGTTACCAAGTAAATTTTTAAATTTATACTCTAAGAAAAAAAAATACATTCATACTTGAAGAAACAAATACTCATTATTTGTTATTTATTAGTGCTCAATGCAACCTTCAAGCAGCACTAGGCTACAAAAGATGTTTCTTTATGATGTAAGACCACAAACTAACTGATTAAAATAATTACTTAAAATAACAGACTTTCTAATTTTTCACTGAGGAACTCCTCTCTTTCAGACCCAGCAGAAATGTTTGTAGAAGAGCCGTCACAATATAATGAACTTTTGTCATTAACACATGGAGATAATTGTGAAAAAGCCTTTAGGCACTGAAACTCATTTGTAGTGTCTGGACTCAGTTAAGCTTCCCTACTCTTTTATTTACGGTGTGTATAGTAGCACTGAGCACTCAGAATAAAGAAATCAGACTCGCTGTCCTTTGTGAGCACACGGACTAGCTGACAGAACAAGACATGTACACACAGAAAACCTGCCCACACAATACCACTCTGTCTGGTAGGCTCTGCTCTCCCTTGTGTACTTCTGGTGCTACCAAAGGCATCCTAAAAGCCCAAGCCAGAAACCTTTAGCACATTTAATTTGTGAAATCAAGTATAAGAATTTTTTATACTGTTAACATGAAAAACATAATGAAATCACAGTCAGCTGGCTTTCCATATCCATGGGTTCCATGTTATGGATTCGACCAACCTCAGACTAAAAATCCTAGGAGAAAAGCTACATGTTGTAGTGTACTATATGTAGCTAGGCCTATAATGGTTGTGTCTGAACTGAACGTATATAGACCTTTTATTCCCTAAATAATACGGTGTAACAACTGTTAACATAGCATTTACATTGTATTAGATATTATAAGTACCCTAGAGATAATTTAAAGTATACAGGAGGACATGTAGAAGTATATGTAAATTCTACGCCATTTTATATAAAGGACTTTTGAATTTGCTATCTGGAGGGAGGATGTGCTGGTTTCAGAATAAAGATCCTGTGGATACCAAGGAATGACTATCTAATATAAAAGGAAGTAATATAAAAGGAAATAAAATGCCGAAACACTTCGGGTCTATCATGTATGCTCAGTGGTTTCAAATACTGCTCACAGGCTATGCCAACACAGTCTGTACCTCAGGCAGTAAACACTGAGTGGTACCAGGAACTTCCCAAACTGGATATAGGCAAGGTGGGGAGGGCAACATCAAGCTGGTTCTGTGTGACAGTACTGCCACACCTAGAACAGCTCCCCATAAGGCCCACCAATCAGAGACTGACTTGTGTTAACTGGCTCTTCTTCAAATGTTGATATCCTTTATAAATTTAATTTGCTATCAGTTGGATGGATAGGGAAAGAGAAAAAAAATCTCTTACATGTGTATGTTCATGGTATTATCACATCCCTCTTCCCTGTCTCCCTTGGCCTTGTGGTTGTGGGGTGGGGAGCAGTGTAGCCATGAAGAGCAGAAGATCAGTATGCACCACAGACATTCAGTACTGGGGAGTATCTCAACACAGACATTTCTATGCAGAGTGCTCTTTCAAAAAGCCAGTCACACTTTTTTGTACAGAAGTACTATTCATGTGTTACGTATCCAAATGATAATTTCCAGGCTCTTCCCTCATTCAGCTTACAGGAAAGAGTACAAATAAAGACCAAAGAGGACAAAAGGTCACAGTTTAACTTGTTAGATCAGGAAACTGAAAGTGGATTGTCTATCTGTCTTCCAAATTTCTGACAAACTTTCTAGATTAAAAAATAAATAATTAAAAAAGTAGTACAGCCAGGCATGGTGGCACACACTTATAATCCCAGCACTCTGGGAAGCTAAGGCAGGGTGGGCTCACAAATTGGAGCCTGCCCTGCACAGCTTAGTGAGACCTGACTCAAAATAAAAAATAAAAGGCTGGGGATGTAGCTAAGTGTGAAGTTCCTGGGTTCAATCCTCAGTACTGTAAAAAAAAATAAATAAATAAAAAATAAAAAGTTCTTTTCCTCCTGTTCCCTGGGAAATGAACACAAACATAAAACAAGAAACCTAAACTAAATGCCGTTATGAGAGTAACAAAAACCTGAACCTAGCTTATGGTACATCAAACACTGAGAAAAGGAGGCCTGTCAGATGCCAGACCCAGCCAGGCTAGAGAAGCTGCATGTTCAGTCACCCAGACGTTCCTCAACTGTACAAGAAAGTCCAAATTTCAGAGCTGAGGGAAGAGCTGGCTCTGTGTCTAAATCAGACACCACTGGAAAGGGAAACAAGACAGTCCTAGTTAAGGACTATAAGCTCAGAAGTGAGCTATATGCACACAAGAGCAGCACTCAGACTGGGCTCAGAACTTGGCTCCACAGACTTGGTCCACATAACTGGCACCACACCTGACCATCACTCTCTAAGGAAGGGGGCACGGTCTGCTGCACTGCCTCACTAGGCTGTGAGGCATTACACAAAAGCAGGAACTATGTTACTAACACAGTGTCCAGCTGCCACCTGCTGGCTGACATCTTAATCTTTTCTCTCTCCAAAGCTTATAGCTGAGCTTCCTCCCCTCTGAAAATGAGCCTGGCTTGGAAACCAAAGCTATAAGCAGGGCCTCAGCAGGGAGCGAAGGAGACTTCTGGGCAAGGGCTGCTCACAGAGCCGTGGACAAGACAAAGAGCCCACAGGGAAGGGGCAGCACTCCCAGGTGAACACTACCAGCCCAGGTACAAGAAGCATGAGGTGGAAACAGGTACCACCTGCAGAGGCAAGAGGCTAGACAGGAGCAGGGTCCCTGACAATGGACACAGCAAACAGGCCACAGGCTGCAGGTGAGTGAAGAAGCTAGGAAAATGGCTATTCCAGCCTCTGCCTTCTGCAGTGCCCCACATTCCTCACACCCCGCAGGAGGCCAGAGGCTGGGGAGCCCATGAGGAGGCCAGCTTCCTGTGGCAAGCTCAGAGAGGCTGTGGAGAGACAAGGAAACCTCAGGCCTAAAAAGGAACTGGGGACCCTTTTCAGCCAGCTGCACAAGCTCTGCTTACAGGGCAGATTACAAATAAAGGACACTGCTTAGTGATAGTATTCAGAAAATAGAGAATGCAACTTCAAATCTCAAGATTTAGTTTGCCCTCTCTCTGCCCTGCAGGTGACGATGAGCACACAGCAAGCCCCAGGAGGGGATGAATGGTTACAAATCTGACCTCACGAAAGAAGACGTCCGCGGGAGTCAGGCTGCCTGGGATGTCACACTCCCTCTTGTTCAGAGCAATCAGAATGGCCGCATTCACCAGGTCTGGCAGTCGTGAGTGGTAGTTCTTGAGAGTGATGGTGGCTGACAGCTTTTCTGCGTGCTCACACAGCAGCAGCCGAGTTGCCATCAGCGTCCCTCTGACTGGAGAAGTGTCCAGACGCCCAAACAAGCCGACCTCACAGAAGACAGACACATGTTCTTGGTAAGCACTCACAGCCACATGCAAACTAACAGTGATGTCCCTCCGCCTCTAGCCCTGCGCTCTCCCACCACAGACCTCCGGCTGCCTCTCTTCTTGGCTGGTCCCAGCACACACACAGTAACAGCCCTAAGGACGTACAGCTGTTCCGGTCAGGGTTCCCCCAGGGTTCCTATCCATGACTGCTGTCTCTACCTAACCGAATTTCTTGAATTGCTGCTCATGGTTATCAAAGTGGCCAAATTGTTCTTTTCTGTTTATACCAATGAATTCTCCTGGATTCTAGACCTTTAGGTACTAGACACCCAGTAGCCTCCATCTCCAAAGCCTGATTTCAGAACCAAAAGCCTTAGAGTGAGAGAGTCCTCAGTCCTTTCTCCTACTTCTGATTTAATGATGCCCATTTCTGGTGTGTCACTAGGGTCTAGGAGTTTTCCTAAGGATTCTAACTTGATCAAACACTACAGTACCAGGAACTAGGAAGCAACTAACACACAATATGAACAATGAGTAATTTTCCACATTCAAATATAATTCTTTTCAGTAATGAGTGACCCTCTTTTCTCTAACTTATTTCTGTATCTGCTTCTGCAGTATGTATGTATGTATTTATTTGGCTGTTGGGGATTGAACTCAGGGCCTTGTGCTTGCTAGGCAAATGCTCTACCACTTGAGCTAAGTCCCCAACTTCTGTGATATTTATATGCTAGTAAGTACCCTCTTGAGCCTTGTTAAATTAGATAGTATCTTATTTTTCACAACATTTAGATATTGCTTTTAATGACTATGGAATATTTTCTGAATCAATCTGTCTTAATTCATTCAACCTGTTTACCCAATTATTTTTTGCAAAAGAGAAGGGGACCAATAGATGGGGGAGTGAAAAAACAATAAAGATGTGTTATGCACATGCACTAACTCCCCAAGAGGAATGTAATTATTTTGTACTGCAAACATGAACTAATAAAAATAAAAATTGAAAAAAATAAAGCATTTCAGTCTTTATGATTTGAATTCACTTCCTAGTTCCTTCAAAATTGTCTTAGGTACAGTTCTTCTGCAAGGCCTCCCAAAGCCTGTGTGCTCAGACACACAGACACACAGGGAGGATGACTGGGCTGACCCTGGCCCTCTATGCAAGGCACGCGGGCTTCTTCCACACAGAGATGACCAGCCAAGAGCTCTGAGGCGCTGCCATCACTCCCTACCCTCTTCAGGATGAGGATGACGATCAACTAGCTTAGGACATCAAATGTCTTAAGTTGAGAAGTATCTCCTTAGAGAGATGATTCAGTGACATGTGTTTCACGGACTGTTAGTGCAAGTGCATCCCAATTGTGAAACAAGCTGTAGATATGAACATATAGGGCACAGCCAGAATAGGGTTTTCAGACCTTGGCAGACACTGCCAGTAGCTGAGACTCTGACAGGATCTCTGGACAATGAAGCTGGGCCAAGAGATGACACAAAGCTCACACCCTTTATGGCTGCAGCCTCTTGATAAATGGGTATGTCCACAGTGTGGCACCTGCCCCCCCATGCACCATGTACATTCTCTTAAAATGCGACTTTGCCCTCAACCCACATCAGAAGACCCAGCTTCTCCTTCCACATAGACTGGTTTGCACTTTGCTTTGACCAATGTCATTTTCTTCCTAACAGTATAAAACAAATTCATGAAACCCTAAATTTTTACATAAATATACATGCAGAAAATCTGAATGAAATCATGTTTTAAAAGAGCAGGTATCAGGGATATGACAGTGTCAAACCTGAATGACAAAAAAAGCTGAAATATAGCACTTTTCCTCTTTCAAACTGTATTCTCAATGCAGCTTTCCTTCTTGACTAGCAGGCCCCCACAGAGAAGATGGGGGCCATGAGTCAGGCCCCACCAAAGGTAATGTCTCAGACAGAGAGCAGGCTCACCTAATGGGCTGGAGTGACTGACAGCAGCAGCAACACACCCAGTCCCAGCCACAGGAGCCCAGAACACATTCTTACTTGGTGAAGGAAGTCCATGAGGAGACAGTGGGCTTTCATCTTGTCTTCCAACTGGTGAAGAATGATCAGCGAGGTATTGCTGAGCCCAGGGGCCTCTGTTAGAGATGAAACCCCAAACATCATGGTTTTATAACAATCACTGCTAACAAATTAAAAAAAAAAAAAAAAAAAAAAAAAGAGTGCCAACTCACCAGTAAATATGTTTTTTTTAAAATGCAGAGTCTCACTATCTAGTTTGGCCTGTCCTTGAACTCACTATGTAGCCCAAGCTGGCCTCGAACTTGCAGCGATCCACCTGCCTTAGCCTCCCATGTTGGGATTATAGGCATGCACCACCATGCCCAGCTCATTAGTAAAATTATATCTATTACTCAAGAGTTTTAAAATTTAGAGAAAACTTGCAAGAGGGGTTTGAAAGAATTCATAGTATTCATTTAAATCAAAAAGCGTACTATGGTTAATTTAATCACTGTCTCGTTCCAAGGTGGCAGGTGCTGATGCTGTCTTCCCTCATCCCTGTCGAGGCTCAGCGGACTTACATGAAGCAGGAGAGTGAAGGAAAGAAATGTTTATGTGGGCCAGTCTGCCGGAGCTCAGGAACTGCAGAATGGCCTCAGTGCTGCAGAGATTAGATGCTGGCTGTCTGGGCCAGGCAGGCGGACATGTGGCCACTTTAATCTACTGGGACTTATTCCTTGCTGCTCAAAGGAGAATGCGTAAATTCTATTACCCAAATAGAATGATTTATGCCAAAATTATTTAATTTTGGGGAAAGTAAGTGTCAAATACCTACTTACATCATCAAGTTCCTTTCAGAAGTAAAATGCTGAGAACCCAAAATAATCTAACTCAGAAAGAATAATTGGGATTTGCTCCAATATTTCTTCAGTCTCTATTTTATTATCTATATCTATCCTGGGTGCTTTTCAACATCTTCTGTAATGTAGGTTATAGCATTTTCACAAATGTGCTTTGAGAGACATGTTGAATGAAGAACAAGAAAATCCTTATCAAACAGATTGCTCCACCACTCAATAAAATCAAAGTCTTCTTACCTTCAGGGACAGATTCAGCCCACCGTGGATCAGAAGCTGGATAGTCATCTATCAAGTCAACACTGATCTGGGTGACGGCCCTGTCTAGTTCAGTATCAGAATCCAAGTCAGAGTGAGAAAATAGCTCATCAACCATCATTTGAGCATGACCCAAATCTTTCCTGAAATGAAATTGAAAACAAAAGTATGAAAGGAGGCAAAACATTTCTAAAACATCCATAAAAACTCAAAATATGCTGGGCATGGTGGTGTATGCCTATAATCCCAGCACTCAGGAAGCTGAGGCAGGAGAATTGCTGCAAGTTTGAAGCCAGCCTGGGCTACATAGTGAGTTCAAGGTCCACCTGAACTACACAGTAGGATTCTGTCTCAAGAAGAAAAAAAAAAAAGCCCAAAATATTGCTAATAACACTTAATTAAAGGGAAAAAAGCTATTCTGTGGTCATTAATAATATACTGAATACTTAGAACATGCCGGGCCCTAGATACCAAATGAAGAACAAGATACTGAAATCAGTTTTGGGCTTCAGAAAGTGGACAGTGTCAGGAGGAGTCAGAAGTTAAACAAACCATGACACACAAATGTGAGAAGTACGAGGACAGGGAAGAACAGAGGACTACTGAGCCACAGAAGGGCCACCCTAGCGCAAGAACACAGAGAGGTTGCCCTAGGAGGAAGTGGCAGGAACATGTGTACCTGCCAGTCAGCAAGTAAGCTATCTCTGAGGGACCCACAGCCATGTGGGAGATGGAGACTGCCCAGGGAGAGACAGAACAACCATTCGAAGGACAGACAAATCCCTAAAAAGCAAACTCTTCTGAACTGGGCAGAGGCATTAGAAGACAACCAGGGTACCAATGAGTCCAAGGGGACCAGGTAGGGCTCACATTCAGAAGGGACAAATCAAAACATCAGAGAACACACAGTGCTGTAAGCCACACAGATGAGTTTATGCTTGGTCCCAGGCACCATAGTGAGGCAACAAGGAGGAAGTATAGTGATCTCTTTTAGTTTTCCAAAAGACCTTCCTAACTTTATGAAGTACCAAGGGAGTGAGATGGCAAATAAAACAGGAGGGAGATAACCTAATTAGGAGGTTCCTGCAGAAAACTAGGTTGAAAAATTCCACTTTAACACCTCTGCAATCCTACTGTGAAGAATCAACTTCTTTAGGATTCCTGGCTGAGTCCCCGAAGAATGATCACATGTGAAGTTCACAAGATCGGTCTAGGTGGCAGGACCAGGTGAAGGACCAGGACACATCCCAGCTAAGGCCAGGGACTCCTTTCCACACCTAGTAACCCTCCTGAAGGATATCTCACACTAACCACAACGGGTGGAGGGTGTCCCCCTCCCACAGGGCTATCAGGGACCTCTTGCCACAGCTAGTAATCCTCCCACAGAACATCTCACACTGACCACACTGGGTTCAACAGTGTTCCCACAATCCCATTCATGCATACCTATAGCCTCAGAATGTAACCTTATTTAGAAACAAGACTTCTGTAGATATAATTATTTAAGATTAGGATTAGGGTAGACCCTAAGTCCAATAATGGTGGCCTTTAAGAAGGTCATGCTCAGATAGTTACACTGGGAAAAGGCCATGTGACAATGGTAGGAGAAATGGAATGATAGGCCTCTAAGTCAAACAACCACCAAAAACCTGGAGAGACACTGGAAGTGTTCTTCCCCAGGGCTTTCAAAGGAGCACAGCCCCCCTAGTTGATTTTGGACTCCTGGGATCCCGAATTGTGAGGCAATACTGTACTCCTCTGTTATTCTAAGTCACCGAGTTTGGGGTAATTTATACGACAGCCCCAAGAAACTAACATAGTGATTCTGGTGACTAGTTACATTATCATTTACATCTGACAAAATTGTAATTAAAGGATAAACTTGTCCAAGATAAATAATTCAAATCTTTATGGTAAGACTGAACCATGCAACGAAACAAGATTACAAGAATACTATCTAGTAAACAGAAATAAAAGCTTATCTAATGATGCCCTCTTATGGACAAGAACTAAGTTCAGCAAATCATTAAGAGGCAGAGAATTCTGAAACAGGAAAAGCACTTCAGAGTCTGTTATCCCTTCAGGGACAGTGCTACACATGAGATACCACCACAAATAAGATTACAGGGTCATGACCTGGGAACCACCACAAGTGAGATTACAGGGTCACAACTGTGGAGGCAGTAACTCTGAATACTTCTTAAAAATAAAAACATGCTAACCTGCTCCACTCAAGGCAGTGTAAAGGAAGAAACAGAATATCTGGAATGTTATGCAACCTGTTCAGTCTCACACAGCTCACTGAGAGGTGGGGTGAGCCACTGGATCACAAGCTTCCTGAATATTCAATTATGATTTTATTACACCTTTAAGGAAGGTGGTGTGCAGTGGTAAACTGAAAGCTGAATTCACCCACAAGTGGCCTCCCACTGTGGATTCATCCCTGTGCCTTGCTCTTGCCAAAAGGATACCAGCAAAGCTCATTGGGCAGACTCAAGCTGCCAGCACACCAAGGCACTCCGCAGGCTCCATTCTGTGAACAAGTCCGGGCAGCCTTTCAGACAATAGAATGAAAAAGTCTGTCGGCAGTAAGTTCAGAAAGGGGCTGGAAATGACCAGAAAAGGTCTGAAATGATCTCTTGGTAGAATAGGACAGAGCTCACCAGAGAAGTGCAGAAAAACTCCCTGAAAGAATGAATGGCCAGGATGAAGATGGAGACCTAGCTGTACTACAGATTATAGGAATACAAAGGTGACAGAGCACGAACTAATCAGTAATTACAGGGTAAGTTGCCCCAGACTCTTATAAACAAAAGATCTTCCTCTTATATTTTCTGAGCTAATTAAAATGAAAATCAAAATAATACAAAAAGCAACTTTAAAGAAAACATGTTATGAAAATAGTAACACTATTTCAGCAAAAAACTAACTGGATAGAAGTTGAAAGTGTTATTTACCAATTTTGACTCTCAGGGCCACTTGGCCATGTCTGATGATGAGGGGGTCAGAGGGAAAGGTGCTGCCGGCCTCTAGTGGGAAGAGATCAGCGACGCTGCTCAACAGCCTGTAGTTCACACGATAGTCCCACTGTAAGCAGTCACCTGCCCCAAATGTCAACATGCTCATGAGAGGTCAAGAGAGCATTGGCCAGCCAAGGCCCTGGAAATGTGAGTGAGCCCAGCTAAGAACAGCCAGCCTGGTCCCCGGCCACCATAAGCAAGCCCACCTGGGACTGGTCCAACTGCCAAGACCCATGGCTTAGGGAATCTAAGCCATGCTGAAGGGGCCACTAAGTTTTGTGGTGATTTTGTATGCAGCAAAACTCAACTAACAAGCCAGACCAATTCATAACAATGATAAAACTTTGTCTGCAATTTATTTGCTTGTGATATTATGCATGAAAGACCTTGCAACCCAGCCTTAAGACTGCCAGCTTCACTGGTTCATTGCTTTACGTGAAGTATAGCATGTGTTACATCAGATGCCTTCCCTCTCTAGTTCAAACCTCCTGTAACTATCAAGTTCAGAGTAACTGTTCATGAAATCGTCATGTTCAGAAAAGCCCACTCCTCTTGGTAGTATCATTCCTCCAACATGCTGTCCCCATCACCCAATCTGCAGGATGCATCAGTAGAATGTGTCCCGCATACACTGAAAACCCTGATCTTAAAGAAGGGTCATACCTACAGTACTGTAGAAAGGCAGCTTTCAGCAGCTTTGTTTTATCTTCCTGTGCTATGGTTTCATTCTTTGTGGTGGTCTCAAACATCATACTCTGCAAAGAAACAAGCTATGGTTTATAGAGGAAGGAATAAGAACATTCCTAATTGCTGAAGAATGAACTGGACCCATCCTACAACAGGACAATAACACTCACAAGCTGGTTACTAAATCATTTAACAAACTTGTTCATTCATATGCTTGGGCATTTATCAAATGCAGCAAACAGAACTCAACAATTAACCAAAGCCCCAAAAGGTGGGTAACTCAAGGATACTATTCTAGGTAAGGCCAGGCATGGTGACACACCCTAGTAATTCCAGCTACTCAGGAGACTGGAACAAGAGGATCACAAGTTCAAGGCCAGCCTGGGCAACTTAGTGAGACCCTCTCTCAAAATAAAAAAATAAAAAGGTCTGGAAGTGCAGGATTTAATCCCCAGTTCCGCCAAAAACAAACAAACAAACGAAAAACCAAACAAATAAAAAACTGGAGATTTCATCATGACCAACACAATCTTTCATAGATTTGTACTTATATAGCTGTTCACAATGTATACTATTAAGCATATGAGCGATTACAAGATTAAACAAGGATTCAGAAAAACTTAAACAAAATAGTGTAAGGTAGCTTCAGGACATATAGCAGTATTACAATATAACCACATAATTATAAAACAAAGTTTAAAAACTTTACTTTCTGTAGAAACTATACCACAGTATTTTACTTCAAATTACAAAAATATACTATATCACATAGTATTCAAAATGGAACATACCCCAAACAGTATTATTTTTAGACTCCAGTAAAAGATTAATAAAAAAAAAAAAAAAAAAAGGCCAGGCATGGAGGTGTAATACCAGCATTCTGGGAGGCTGAGGCACGAGGATCACAAGTTCGAGCCCAGCCTAAGCAACCTAGCAAGACCCTATCACATGAAATACAAAGGGCT
>PVJO010002925.1:0-132895 GCA_004026905.1 Hystrix cristata
TTTTTTTTTTTTTTTTTTTTTTTTTTTTTTTTTTTTTTTTTTTTTTTTTTTTTTTTTTTTTTTTTTTTTTTTTTTTTTTTTTTTTTTTTTTTTTTTTTTTTTTTTTTTTTTTTTTTTTTTTTTTTTTTTTTTTTTTTTTTTTTGTGGTGCCGGGGATCGAACTCAGGCCCTTGTGCTTGCAAGGCAAGCACTCTAATCATTGAGCTAAATCCCCATCCCCATTTCAATGAGTTTTTGTTCTTTTTCATTTTCTCCTATTTTTCTTCATGTTAATGTTAAAAAAAAGAGAAAAAAACCAAAAAACTTGGCCATCAATATAATAACTGTTCTTAATGCCCTTTTCTTTTTCTTTTTGTGGTACTAGGATCTACTCCAGGGACTTGTGCATGGACATGCACTCTACCAGTGAGCTATGTCCCCAGCATACAATATCTTTTAGTTTCATTGTGTTATTCTGGGTTGTTTTTATTTAAGTGCATTTTTATGGTCATTTTGGGCTTCTTGAATTGTATATTAGTTTTTGCATTAGTGAAATTGAATACCTGAGGTCACTAAGTATCTAAAAAGAATTTTTTTTTTTTAGCTCACAGTTTCGGAGGTTGAAGTTCATGATCAGGTTGCCTCATTGCTTTGGGTCTCTTGAGAGCTCTGGATCAGAATGGTGGGATCATGGGTTGGACGGTGCTGGTCTTACTGAATTAGGAAGCATGGAGAGACAAAGACAGGGGTGGAAGAAGGAAGAGAGTGAGGTCACAGAATTGCTTAGAGGGCCAGACCTCCAAAGACCTAAGAACCCCTACTAGGCTCACTTCTCCAAGGTCCATACCACCTCCCTATCTTGCCACCTTGGGGACTAAGACTTTATGTGTGGACCTTTGGAGGACATTTGTCCAAACCATTATAGTTTATTAATTTTGAAGTGGATATTAGACATTATGGTTTGTACCATATCATTGTTTAGATTTGGTTGTTGTTCTTAAAGATGACTGTGTTAGGCAAGAAAGTTACTTTTAAGTTTTTTTAGGTAATTTTTTAATAAGCCTTTTTCAGAGGGACTCATCACAGCTTTTACTGTAGTTGGTGTGTTTACATAAAAGCTTTGTTGAGATAACAATACACATATTGTATTGTGTTAGTAAGCTTTCTGTAACCATAAGAAATACTTAGGTAATCTGTGTAAATAAAGAAAGTTTATTTTGGCTGACAGTTTTGGAGATATTTAGTCCTTGATCCATTGAGTTGCTTGTTTAGCACTTGTGACAAAGCAGCTCATTATGGAATTAGCGCCATGTGTTAAATGCTTGGTCCCCAGCTTGACTGGGGGGAGGGGCCTCTTCTGGCTGTTGGGGTCATGCCCTTAAAGAAAAGTGTGAGACCCGAGCCCCTCCCCCTCCTGTTTTCTATTCCACATCCTGACCATGAGATGAGCAGGTTTTGCCACACACTAATTCCATAATGAGCTGCTTTGTCACAAGTGCTACACAAGCAAGATCTAAACCATGGCAGGTTTCATACCATTTGCCCATTTAATGTGTATAATTCATTGGGTTTTAGTATATTCACATGGTTGTGCAACCATCACTCCTGTGTAGCTTTGCATTTTGTTCACTCCCAAAGGAAATCCTGTATTTATCCTCAGTCACTCTCCTTTTCCCCTTCTTCCCAGTCCCTGCAACCACTAATCCACTTTCTGTTCTCTGTAGTTCATATAAATGGAATCATACAGTATTCAACCCAGAACCTTCACACTGAGTTACAGCCCCAGCCCGTTTTATTTTTTATTTTAAGTCACAGCGTCTTGGTAAACCACTCAATTGCCTAGGATGGGTTTACACTGGCAGTTCTCCTGCCTCAGCCTCTCAGAGTGCTGGGATTCCAGGCCTATGCCACGAGGCCCAGCTTGGCTTAATAAAATATATTCAATTCACTTACTACATGTTTTTAAAGTTCATCTCTATTAAAATGCATATATCAGAACTTCATTCTTTTTTATTGCTATATAATATTCCACTGTATGGCTGGACCCCATATTGTTTATCCATCCATCGACTAGTGGACATTGGGTGCTTTTCACCTTTTTGCAGTTATGCATAGTGCTTGTATGAACAGTTGTGTAAATATTTTTGCATAACATGTTTTCTTTTCTCTTGAGTCTGTTATTTAGAGTGTAATTCCTGGGTCTTATATCCAAGGAATTCTGAGATTCTTTACATCATTTTACATTTCCGCAGCACTATGGGTTCCGATTTCTTCATATCCTTTCCAACACATGTTATTATCATGGCTTTGGTTATAGCCATCCTTGTAGGTATGAAATAGTATCCCATTATTGTTTTAATTTGGTTTTCCTAATGATTAATGATGTTGAGCATTGCTTCATGTGTATATAGGCTATCATTTTTTTAAAAAAAATGAGCTATTTTATTGCTTATCCCACTTTTCAGTTAGGTTATTGGACTTTTTATTTTTGAATTTTAAGAATTTTTCAAATAAAAATGTTTTAAATCTGGCAAAATATGAGTAAAATTCACCATTTTAAACAATCTTTAAATTGGTACAGTTTGGTAGTATTAGGTATATTTGCAGTGTTTGTGCAGCCCATCTCCATAACTTGTAGAATATACTTATACAGACAAAGATAGCAGTGCTGTCAGTAGGCTGTATAATCTTGTGGGATTACGGTCCAATATGCAGTCTGTCATTGATCAAAATGTCGTTATATGATGTGTGACTACAAGAAGCAAAGCTTGACAGAGTTAAAAGTCATAGTAGTCAGCGACACAGTGTAGGAGACTTTAGTACTCAACTTTCAGCCCTGGACTGAACCCAACCAAAAAAATGAAACAGAAGACTAGAGACACAAATAGGCTTAGCATGCATATACAGGATGCTCCATGCAACAAGAGGAGAATACACATTCTTCTCAAGTACACGTGGAATGTCCTCCTGGACAGATGATGTGGGACATCACAAAGCAAGTGTTAACACATTTAAGAAAACTGACATCATAATAATTACCTTTTTTGACCCTAGTGGAATGAGACTAGAAACCAGTAGTCTAAAGAAGTCTGGAAAATCTACAAATGTATGTAGATAAACAACACATTCTTTAAGAACTAACTAGTCAAAACAAAAGGGAGATTAGAAAATAATCTAATTCATTTGAGGTAAATGAGAAACAACATATCAAAACTTGATTCAGCAAAAGTAGTACCAAGAGGGAAATTCACTGTGGCAAAGACTAACATTATTGGGAGGGGTCCTCTTATTTTATACTGGAAGAAAAATTATCAGTGATATATCTTCCTAAATTTTCAATTTTAATTTTAAAAATTATCAAATTATCTACCCAAGTTATTACGTACGTCCTGATTTGTATTTAGTTTTTCTTGTGTGGCTTATCACTGTTAACTATTTTCTTATTAATTCATAGGGCACATTTAAGTTCAAAGCAGAAAGCGACCTGTTCCTTGCTGAGCATCACAAACTTTTATTGTATGATGGCAAACTCTCCAGTGCCATTGCCTTCACCTACAACCCTCGGGCCACAGATGCCCAGCTGTGCCTCGAGTCATCTCCTAAGGACAATCCTTCCATTTTTGTTCATTCACCACATGCACTCATGCTACAGGTATTGACTGGTCTTTTAAGAATATATGTCATGAAAAAAAAAGAATATATGTAAGGGAAAGTTTTGATGGATTGTAGAGGTATGTGGATAGCTATTATTAAACAAATGGAATGTCACATTTTAGTCTTCCTGCATTTATCATTGTGCTTTATTTTTAGTAGTTTTGGAAAAGAAATCGTTGACATCTTTCCTGTGTTTTCTATTTTCCAAGGACGTAAAGGCAGTTTTAACACATTCCATTCAAAGTGCCATGCATTCAATTGGTGGAGTACAAGTGCTGTTCCCACTTTTTGCACAGTTGGATTATAGACAACATGCATCTGATGAGGTTGACTTGACTATTGGGTGAGTGCCTTTTGTTTTGAATTTGATGTATTATTTTCATCCTTGATGAGCTACACAGTGCCTTCTTTGCTTTTTATGTTTGATGTAGAATCAAAATATTTTAAAGAACTTTATGAACTATAAATGATGTTACTGTATTAGTATTATACATCAGTCATATTAGTATTAATGTAATTTTGGTTTATCACTAGGAAATATACGAGTTCTAAAAACATAGTAAATGCTTTAGAATAAAGTGAACAGTGATAATGGAATTATTAAAAATGTATACATTTTTATACAAAATGTATCATTTTTCTGATATTCCAATTTAAAAATGTTTAAATAATTTTGCATAATTTAAAAATTGACAGATAAAATTTCATGCATTTACCATGTAAACATGATGTTTTCAAGTCTATAGCCCTCATGGAATGGATAAATCTAGGAAATTATTATATGCATGTTCTCACAAAGTTATATTTATAGTGAGAGCATTTAACATCCTCTCTGAGTATTTTTCCGTGATGTAATATGTCATCATTAGCTCTGTTCACCATGCTGTGCAGTAGATCTCTGGAACTTACTTCTCCTGTCCAACTGTCATTTTGTATCCTTTGATCAACAAGTGTACTAGTCCACATTTTTATTTTCCCTACCCAGCAGATATGTAAGAAACGTGAACCTGATGTGTTAATTCTTAAAATGCAATCTCAGCATCTGGGAGGCTGAGGCAGGAGAATCACTGCTAGTTTGAGGGCCCCCTCGGTTACATAGTGAGCTCAAGGCCAGCCTGTTCTTCACAGCGCGATCCTGTTTTAAGAAACCAAATTAGGGCTGGGGATTTAGCTTGGTGGTAGAGTGCTTGCCTTGTAAGCACAAGGCCCTGAGTTCGATTCCCAGCACCAAAACAAAACAAAAAAGAAACCAAATCAAACCAGACCAAAACAAAATCAAAAACAGACGTACCAACCTACCCCCCCCCCCAAAAAAAAGCACTCTAAGTTCTTATTTGGCAGGGTCTTGGAGGAATTCAATTTTTTTTTAAATTTTTATTACTCGTTCATGTACATAATTGAAATCCATAGTTTTTAATGGTGTTATCTGTGGTAATTCAGTCTAATATTTTAAAAATTAGATTGTGTATTTGGCAGATTTTGTTTCCTGTATTGTAGGGTTGATTCTAAAAAAGGCAGCAGTATATGAATTCTAAGATGAGTTAATGAAGCATGGGAGAGTAAGTCTGAATTTATCATAGCTGCATATTCTAGTAAAACTATATATAGTAGAATAATTATATTGTTTATTACTTGAGAAATTAAATGTGCTTTTCATTCTGCCCTTTTGAAATTCTGCTTGATTTCTCCTTTTATGTACAACCTAAAGTCTAATACCAGTGTACTGTGTATAATTAATGATGGAATAATTTGCCACAGAGTATATTTAGGCAATGAATATTGTTTTCTAAAAAGGAATGCACTATCAAATCAGGCATATACTAACTATATTTAATTAAAATAATTAATCACTTCAGAGGGGGTTTTGTTAATTTGTGCAAGCTGGCCTCGACCTGTGCTTCTGCCTCAGCCTCCTGAATAGTGAGGATTTGCAGACACGACCATGCAAAATCATAGTTGCAAAGTATATGCAATTGTATTTTAAAATATTAAAATTAAGTTATGTTGACGTACTATACTGGTAGTTCATAGAATATTATTGTGCTGTACTTTAACAGGGCTCAGTTCATTTTTCTTTGTCTTTTATTTTTTAAAGTTTTTACTTTGAACATCTTTATTGGAATTGCTGGCAGCTAAAACACTAATGTAGAAAAGGGGATTGGCTTCCAATCTTGCTTTCCCTTTCTCTGTGGGGATGTTTTAGAGCCCAGGCTATCTTATTCTTTTCCCTTTACAGTATCTCTAAATATTCTGAGTGGTGGATTATGATTGTTGCCCTTATTCACTCTTCAAAGTCTTCAAGACTGTTGGAGAATTTCGATTTTTCTGTTGACATAATGAACAAAAATTTTTTAAATTTTCATTTAAGGGCCTCCTCTGGTCTCTCTTCTTGTTTCTTTGTAAGCCCTCTGCTGCTACACCAGTCTGGAACCCTATCATGTTTTGAGAATTTAAACAGTCTGTTTTCCCTCCGTTTGGCTCCTAACTCTTCAAAATTGAGTATACTTATCTAAATGATGTACATTCTTTAAATCCTTAGTATATGTTTACTTCTTGTTTTTGGACCTTGTTCATTTTTCTCTATGTAACACATATTTGTCATACTGCTACTAAGTCATTCATTTTAATAAGTATTTGAGTAAATCTCAATCTTACTTTAAAGATTTACTTCTGAAAGATTTTGGGAGTATTTAGTGAAATTTAAGTTTCTTTGAAGCAGAGATTTTTTTGTTTAGTTTTTTGTTGGTGGTGCTGGGGATCTGTACCAATGACCTTTATCACTAGTTCTAAATGGAGAATCTTTTATTAAGATAAATGGAAGGCATAATTTGCATAATAGAATATTTTAAAAAATAGATTATATTTTTCAAACCACTGTCCTTTTTCTTATTCTAGTTCAACCCTGCTGGCTTTTGTCATGGAGCTATTGAAGAACTCAATTGCTATGCAGGAGCAGATGCTCACCTCTAAGGGCTTCTTAGTCATAGGATATAGTCTTGAAAAGGTAAAGTCAGAAATACTTTAGGGTTTTAATTTCTATTTTATTTTATTTCTTTTGGTGCTGGGGATTGAACTCAGGGCCTTGTGCTTGCTAGGCAAGCACTCTACCGCTTGAGCCAAATCCCCAGCCCAGGGTTTTAATTTCTAATTTGCAGGCTATGTACTTGTTCTTCTAAGTAGTTAAGAAATTCTCTTGTAAATATGTCTCCCTGGTCACAGAAAATTCCTTAAAATAACATTTTGTCCTTTTCCCTCGCCTCCATCCATCCCTCTGTTAAAGGAGAATGGCAGAGCCTCATGCCATCTTTAACTTGAAGTATAGTTTGTGGGCCTACTTTTATTTCTGGTGTTGACAGCCTATAATTTATTTACCTTGCCTTGAATTAATAGTGACCTTTAAACTACTTTTTTTTGTAGTCTTCTAAATCCCACGTCAGCAGAGGAGTACTTGAACTTTGCCTTGCATTTTCAAAGTATCTCAGCAATCTGCATAATGGGATGCCTCTACTCAAGCAGCTGTGTGATCACGTTCTTCTCAACCCTGCCATATGGATTCATACCCCAGCCAAGGTATCCTGTAGTTTGTTTTACTATCTTTGCTGACCTTTTATGTTTGAGAAGAAGGATAAATATGAGTATTTGCTCTTATACTTTTCAATATTACTATAAAGTTTCAGAACATTGCTTTTTTGAAAAAGTGTACTTTGCTTTTCAGGAAAATTTGCAAGATAGTATATGATTTTTTGTTTTGTTTTGTTTTGTTTTTGTACTAGGTTGAACTCAGGGCCTTGCGCTTGCTAGGCAAGTGCTCTGCCACTTGACCTAAATCCCCAGCCCCAGGTTTTTGTTTTTTTAAAAAAACCAGTGTTATTAAAAATAGAGTTATGGTCTTTGTTTTCTGATGTTGAATTAAATAATGTTTTATTTGAGGAGTGTTTTGTTTATTAAATATGAATCAGAGTTGGACAGTTCCAGTGTAAATGTTTCATAGCAACTGTGGTCTGTTTACTGCGAATCTGTGGACATAGATCCGTTCTTAACTGTATTGTCCCTCACCATTTCCGTTTCCTTCTGCCAATGTGATGAGCTACTGAGTTTTGTTCTTAAGAGTACAGCTGAAATATCACAATTTCCCTGAAAGAATGATATACTGGTCTAATTCAATCATGTAAATTTGACATTAGTTCATATTGTAGAGATATGTTCTGTTTACTGCTATAAAAATACTTGGTAAAGAAAGACCAATTACTTCTATGTGAGTATAAATGAATTTGTTATAAATCTTAAGAAAAATGTTTAATAAACCCTGTATTATATTAAATTGTACTAAAAATTTGGCGGTTGTATTAAGCAGAACTTGAAATACAGCAGTTTTTATTAAATTGCATAATTATATCTTTTATTTACAGTTGTTAGAACTTGTATTATTTCAAACTGATTATTTTCTCCTTCCTCTGTCTCTTTTCATACACCTGGAGTGTCTGTCATTGTTTAAGTTGGAATGGCACATTCTTATTCTGTTTGATGGAAAAAAGTGGCTGCAGACTTTGTTACTGTTTTAGAGTCATAATGTCTTATTTTCAGCTGGTGTTCTCAAATGTTAAAGAGAAAAACAGCTGCGGACTCTGATTGCCATTTGGAAATAATCAGAGGAGGCAGCTGAGATTGTAGCTTTTTATCTCTAGGTTAAATTTGACCTCTTTCTGTTTCTTGACCCTCAGTCTTCTTTTCAGGATTGTTTCCAGTTACTTTTAAAACTTTTTACTAGACACTTTTTTGTCTTACTAATCATCATATTTGTAAGGCATCGTTTCTCTACAGAAGTGGTTAGGAAGCCACTTATTAGATATTTAAATGTAGGGAAATAGTTAAAAAAACTTCATCATGATTTCTTTAGGGTCCTAATATTATTATACTCTGTTTTTTACTTTCTGCTTTTTAATAACTTTTCTTAATTTCCTTTTTAGAATTTGTGATTGATTTGATACGATTAAATTTTCCTTCTGTTTAAGCCGTCTGCTTTGTATATCTGTGAAGGGTTTTACTTTTACTTTATTATAAAGGTAGTTATAACAAAAGACAGACTCAAAATTTGTGGGACTTGAAGGTCATGTAGTTTGCCAAGGTGGGAGGGAGTTCTTTAAGAGAAAGAATATAATATAATGTGTGCAACACTTGCCTCAGTTTTGGAAGGAACATATGTAGTTGAGCCGGTTGTAAAGCTCAGTGGCTTCACAGTAAATCCACCTCTGGTTACTAAAGTTGAAGGTATGGATATAGGAATTGACCTTTACTTTTGGAAAAAGAAATAAACAGTGATTTATAATTTTCATTTATCTTAGATCTGCTCAGAGACAGTTATTTTAATGACCTAGCAGGAAATAGGATTTTCTTGTCTATAGTGGTCTTTTGTTTACTCAGGTATTTTAAGTGACTAGATCATGTTCGGCATTGTGGGTAGAGTGGAGAACAAGATAGACTTGATTCTTCTCTTCACAGAGTTTAGATTTCGTGAGAGACAGATGTTATATAAGTTATGTGGTCATTGGGTTATACTTGTCTATGAGTGAATGAGGAAAGATTTATGATTGGTTTAATTTTCAGTTTTGCACTTGCATTCTTCTCTAAATGTTGCTGTTAAATTCTATTCATTATTCTTTTACCACAGTATTATTCTCACAGACTTTTTCTAGTTTTCTATTTCTTTGTCTAATTCATCAGTTTTCTGCCCGAATTCATGTATGTTCTTTTTTGGGAGGGGAGGTCCTGGGACTCAAAATCAGGCCCTTGTGCTTGCTAGGCAAACCCTCTATAACCAATGACCTAATCCCCAATCCCGTGTGTATGTTCTTAACGTACCACTGTTCATCAGATCATTTCTTAGCTCTCAAACTTTTAATAATTTCCCTTATCTACCCTTAATCCTTCATTTTAGCTTACCTTTTTATGTCTTTTAGTTTAGAAACTCAGATATCCTCAGTAGATTGGTAGGAACCGAAAGGTTTCCCTAGAAAAGTTGTCAGTCGTAGCTGCTGGTAGAACCAACTGGAGTATATTTTAAAAAACAAAAAACTGAATCCTATTGCCTCACCCTACACTTTTGATTTCATTAATGTCGGATGTGATTTATGCATCAGTATTTTTTTTTAGTGTTTTCCATTTCAGGGAAATAGGAAGTTTAACATGTGGTTAGGTCTGAGAACCTTTGTTCTAGATTTAGAGAAACCTTTTATTTTAATCATCCTTTTCTTTGTTTGAAACTTCCTCTCTTGTCTGCTTATCCCACAACTTGCTTTCAAAGCGTACCTTAGTACTACTTGATCAGTGAAGCTTTTTCTTAGTCTTTCAGCTTATCCCACAGTAGTTGCTCTGGCTTCTGAATTCATAGTACTGAATCTATGTTCCTTAGCTAATTATGTTTTCCTCACAACCTTTTTTATGTTCAGTAGCTATGTTATTTTTGATTGTTTGCTTACATGTCTGTGTAATTTTCATCCTCTCAACTGTATTTCTCAACTGTATGTCTGCCATTGGTCTTCATAATATAGTACTGTCATATAGGTAGATGTAAATATTTGCTGAATAACAAATAGTGCAGTTATAATTTGAACCATGTCATAAGAAGTGTTATATTGCTTTAATGACAAATAGATTGGGCCTGCCCATTTAAATAGTAGTTGCTGCATCAAAAAATTCTTATCTTCCAGGAAACCAGTGAATCTTAGTGCCTGTCTAGTCTTCTAAACTACAGTGGTCTTCTAGTCCCACTTTTAAGTGATTCAGTATCTGCTTTTTTGTTTTTTTAACTATGTAGAATTACTATTGATTTTTAAAACCATTAAGCCTTATTTATTTGTAGAGCATCTGAAAGACAGTTACCTAATTTTTGGTCTTTAAAGAAATACCTAGCTAGGCATGGTGGTATATGTCTAACCATCTTACATGGTTGAAAATGAATGTCTCCTCAGAGTCCATGAAGGTCACATAAACATTCAGTTGTAAATGATCCAGAGAGGAGTTTGGTCTGTGTCAGGAGAGTATATGGTATATGCTGTACTTACAGTTGTTCAGTTCATAAAATACATCCACTGACAGTACAATGGAAACTCTGTGATTTCAACATGACAGTTAACCACTAGAAGTCCTGATCTTTGTGCTGCTATAAGTATTGGTGGATTTGATAAATTTTCGAACTGTAATTTAACTGAAACTTTGTATCAGATCTAGAGTGGTGGGGTAGCTTCAACATTCTAACATAAAGAAAAACTCTAACTTTTAGAAACTCTGCACAGCATAAGTAGTAAGTTTATTATAAAGAAATTACACTTGTTCGTTGATAATTGCTGATTGCTAACTGGAAATCAGAGTCATTTCCGTGGAATAATGCTACAAAAATTTGATGTATTTGGGAGTTTTTACCTTATAAGAGCTGGTTTGATTTTTTTAAGGATTATGTGTGCTGTGCGTTAGTGTATAATGTTATCTGTTATGGATGTTATATTTAGCTCAGAATCTTACTTTTTGGAACAATTATGGCATGGTGCAAAAAAAGCAGCCTGAGGGTGTTACTGGACTCTGGTGAAATGTCACTGGGCTTCTTAGATTAAGCTCTTCATTTTCATTTTGTAGGTTCAGGTGATGCTGTACACTTATCTGTCCACGGAATTCATCGGGACAGTAAACATATATAACACTGTTCGGAGAGTTGGAACAGTGCTTCTTATCATGCACACCCTGAAGTACTACTACTGGGCAGTGAATCCTCAGGATCGAAGTGGGATCACCCCAAAAGGATTAGGTATATTGTCTCTGTCTCTAAATCAGTTGTCTATTGTTTGCACAGTTTTTCTAAATCTCATTGATAATTTGAACAGTTTGTTTAAAATTGTAGTTGCTAGAGGTTACTAACTTCGTATTATTATAGAAGAACACTACTTATTCTTGTATGAATTGTTCAGGGAGCAAATATCACTAGAGTAGTCAGAGATCACCTCGATAGGAAGAAATTTTTAATTAGTTACTGGTATTAGTGCTGAGATGATTTATCACAAAATTCATTGAAAAGTATTTTTGGGAAATGGACAGTTCTTGCAGAAGTAGTACTTTTAATAAAGATATGAAATTATAAAATTTCACTAATTATTTTCTTGCATAATCAGGTCTGGAAAGATAATATCCGTTCATCATGTGAGCAGTTCATGGAGTGCTTATTGTAACATTTACCAAAATCTGCTTCAAAATAGCTATGCCAAAAAAGAGAGCTAATCAGCTGATATAAAATGGTAGTTTTAGGTATGACGTGGTGTAGGTGTTCAGAATACAGCTGTAGGACCTAATTTGTCTCTGTTCCTTTACTAGTTCTTCTTCTGTCTTATAGCTGTTATCACATAAACCCCTTTCTGTGGCAGTTACTATATTGGTTGCCCGGAGTTTGGAGCCCCTCCCCACTGTGGTCTGAGACCAAGGATGGGTTCAGTCCTTCTATAAAATTGAAGGGCTGTTGCTTGAAATTAAGAAATAGATGCCGGTGAGCCAAACAACATACAGCTTCATTGTAGTCCAAGACTTTGGCCATTTAGCGATTTACAGAGACAAGTTTCACATTTGTATGGTACTTCTTTTGCTACCTTCTAAATAAACTCATTTTATTCTTAGGGAATATGGTATCTATGGTTTAGAAAGCTGCAAGGGCACAAGTTTTATGATTTTTTTTTTAGACAGCAAGGGTGTGGCAGATGTAGAGCCAGATTAGAACTCTCTGATGATGATGTCATGATGCTCTTGGTGTATTGTATGCTGTCCTGCATGCTAGTTTTGCATCCTAGCTTTCGTCTTACAAGTAGTGACCTTGGTAAAGTCTCATACTTCAAATCAGAGAGCCAGACAAACCTTGTGAGTTTGTTCAAACTGTTTAGGTTGTTCTTTGTCTAGAAATCATGTGGAACAAATTTTAAACAATTTTCCTTCTCTTTTAATTGAGCAGTTCAAGGTCATGGGGGTCTTGTGCCTTGGTGGTCTGGGAACTATGCTGTAAATAGTGATTAGTGGGGGAAAATTGTAGACTATATGAGGCAAACAGGTACCTAACCTAGTATCTTAGAACAATGGATATTTGGTTTCAAAAGCTTTCTACTTGGAAATTATATGTTTGAGACATGAAAATTGATTTAATGTGAGCCATGTGTGACCAGGGACTTTTCCAAGCAGAGGAGATGTCAGGGGTAGTGAGCATAACGTTTCCCTTCTTCATGAATAATACTGTGTGGCAGGGTATGTTTCTTGAGACTTTTTAAATAATGTACACTGTAACTAATAGTAGAAGAAGTAGTTTTCATATTGAATTTATGTATAATTTAACACTCGAGGTTTATATTTAAACCTCTATTACCTTATTGGATACTTTCGGTGGTTTTAAAAACAAAATACAAGTGTGTATTACAAACTTTCACTTCATTTTTATGTATGTGAATTCCTATCTATAGTGTAAACTACTGTGTTTTCCACACAACCTCTTGTCTGTATTTGGAGTTTGTTATATACAACTGCCTGTGAGATTGAATGTGCATCTTTTGAAAGCATAAAACGAGAAGTCATTCTTTAGAAAACTGACCTTTATGTTTCTTATAAACAAATGGACAAATTATTGACAGTGAGAATTTCACTACTTAGCTTTGAGGTCTTTGAAATATTAAATATATATTTGTCTTTTTTAAAAGATGGGCCACGACCTAATCAAAAAGAAATATTATCTCTACGAGCATTCTTATTGATGTTCATTAAGCAATTAGTGATGAAGGTGAGTTCCCTTTTTTTTTTTATCCTGTAGTGTGCTGTATATTGTAGCTGATAATTTCACATAAAACACAGTCTTAGTTTATCTATTCTCTGTTAGTAAAGTTACACGTTGGAAAATTCTTTGAAAGGTGTTTGTTTCCTTGCATGTTTTTTATTTTTAATTCTATTGAACATATATGCATATAATTTACAGCAGAATTGAAGGTTGATAATTGTAATATGTTATATCAATTTCTAAGCGATCTCAAGTGTATTCATTCTTTCATTCAGTAAATGTGTCCTGAGTTTCTGTTAAATACTAAGTACTGTTCTTGGCACTGCTGAGACATTAGGCAATAGAGCTCCTATAAAGCAGGCTCTGTGTGACTGACAGTAGGTTCTGTCTGGTAAGTATTGTTCCTGCATAAATGTACTGGATAGGTATATCAGCCTTTAGGAATGATCATGTCTTGTCCTTTTTCATTCTTTTTTAGGTAAAGTAAAATTTAATACTATTTTTAATACTATTTTTAAAGGAAGCATTTTGGTTTTATAAGGTAGCAATATATAAATATTTTTCTTGCCACTGTTTTATTCAGTATTTTCTGATATTTTATTTCTTTTTTTTTTCTTTCTTTTTAAATTTTATTTTAATGGTGCATTTTAGATGTACATAGTGATAACATTCATCATATGGGATTTGTACCTGTACATGACGTATCTTGTTGCTTCTTTTTTTCCCATTCACCTCCCCTCACCCCCTCCTCTCTCCCTATTTACAAAAGCTTTGTTTCCATTTTTTCCTTCCATTTCTTATTTCTCTTGTCCTCTGTTCCGTTCCCCCTCCCTTGTTCCCTTTCCCATTTGGACATTTTCTTCCCTTTCCCAATATATTACATTTTAGTCCTTATTTACACTTTCAGTTTCTCACACTAGAGAAACAATGTGGTGTTTAAACGTGTGTCTGATTTATTTCACTTAAGAGTATGGTCTCAAGATGCATCCATTTACCTCGGAATATCTCAAGCTTATCATTCTTTATGGCAGAGTAGTACTCCATTGTATAAAAAAACCATATTTTCTTTATCCATTCTACTGTTGATGGGCATTCGGGCCATTTCCAAGCTTTAGCTATTACAAACTGTGCTGCTATAAACATGGGTGTGCATATAGCGCTGTGGTATGATGCTTTTAATTCTTTTGGGAAGATACCAAGAAGTGGAATAGCTGGGTCAAATGGAATCTCTAGTCCTAGTTCCCTGAGGAATCTGCACACTGAAGATATTATTTCATTTCTTATTCTTTACATCATGATGGTTTACTAGCTGTCATACAGCTTTATGGCAAGTGGATCTATTAGTGGATGCCTGTGTATGAAATTGTGGCTTTGTTGTGTGATTAAAATATTGACGGAGTAGGTTGAAAAATTTCATACTGAGCTCATATTTAAAAGTGCAATGTTTCTGTCCAGCAAAATTACCACTTGAGGTCTGGAGATTTAGCTCAGTGGTTAGAGTGCTTGCCTCATAAGCAACAAGGCCCTGAGTTCGATCCCTGGCACCAAAAAAAACAAACAAACAAAAAAACAAAAAAACTATTCTAGTTTTAGGTATTGATGTTTCATCTTGGTAGTTAAACTATTGTATTCTCCAAATTTCATTTTAAATGGAAAAGTTGGCTTCTGTATTTAGAGGACATTAGGTGTAGGGATACATTTTTTATTTATCAGAATTTTAACATTTTTGGGCTACTTTTAGGATTTTATAGCTTTATTAAGTAGTCTCTCAGATAATGTTTTGAAAACAGGTACCGATGTCAAATCTCTTTTCATTTCTACAGTGTGCCTTTAGTGCTTCCCTAAAACTTTAATTTTAAATTCTATATTATCATGTTTTGGGGGAATATTTCAAATAGATTCTTGCTATGTAGTCTGGGCTGGCCTTGAACTCAAAATGTAGGCCAGGTTGGCTTCAACTTGCAATCCTCTTGCCATACTGAGCTAATCTATCTTCCTGCCGTACCCAGATATTTATATTATATCTGTATAAATATCTTTTTATATTTATAGCAGCTGACCAACTTGATGGATGTGTGTATAGTTTCCCTTTTAAAAATGTTTTTCATGTGTAAGCATAAAATATACTGTATTATGTTTCTGAAGGATTCTGGAGTAAAGGAAGATGAACTGCAGGCCATTCTTAATTACCTACTCACTATGCATGAGGTAAAGTTTGAATTTCTTATTTTGGGAGTTTATTTTTTGAAGCTACACTATGGATTCTTTTTAAAGTCAAAAAGTTAAATCTTCATCAGTTTTATCTATTTGTGTATCTAAGTACCTATGAATCTGTGTTACCTATCTACCTGTCTGTCTATATATCTATCTGTAATGGAGAATAAATGTGCCCATTTAGGAACTAGATTTTAGTAAATTTCATTTAAATGTCCTAATACCTAGTTTGTAAATAGGACATCTTGTGGCTCTATGAATAACTATGAAAGGTCTTAAAAAATATTAACATTAGTTTTCACTGCGTTAACAATACTAACACATACTTCAGTATATTTCCAGGCAAGTGGAAAAATAGATTTTTAAATGACTAAAAACAATTGGATTTTAAAATCAAATAGTCTTCCCACTGATTTTGCAGATTTAAATATTAAGTTAAACAACTTAATTGTAATGGATTTTAAAATTACATAGTTAAAGGGAGGTTGAAAATTAAATAGGTTGACATATCTGGTCTTTTTTTTCCTTTAATATTTTAGTACCATGAAAATGTAATATACACCAGGCATAATTGAATTAAATAATTTTATTAAATTGAGATCTAAATAAATGAAGTTTAGTAACTGATGTACTATCATGTCACAACATTTAAAAGTATAATTTATATTCTTATATTACAAGTCATTTCTTTGAACTAAAAAATAAGCTTTAATACGGAATGATTTTGTCTTTAACCATTAATAATTGAGAGGTAATGATCAGACTTATCCTTGTTAATCAGGGTATAAAATAATGGCACAGATTTAATTGGATCATTCATAGCTCAGAATCATTAGTAAATATTGTGATTGTTTTCCTCTTGAGTACTGTGTTTTGTTAGGTTTTTCAGATTTTCCTGACCAAATGCAATAATTGACTTTTGGCAATGTAGTAATTTGTTATTACATGTGATTTTTGTCATTTATTAACTCGCAGAATGCAAATGAAATACTTTATGAAAGATACACTAAAAGTTACAGTGATTCCTTGTTTTCTGTCAGTCTACCAATTCAGGGATGTTTCAGTTCCTCCAAATAACACTTCCAAAGATGTAGCCTAACTCTAGATCGTCTACCTACGAAATATTAGATATACAGATACGAGGTTTCTAGCACACTGAAGGAAAACATACAGTCAGGGTAATAAAATTAACGTATCTGTGATAGCTGTTTCTCTTTTATTTTGGGTTAGTATTGCTCAAGCTAGCCCTGATGATATGCATACATAATGAAATACCCAACAATAGCTGTGAAGGATTTTCATGAAAATTTTCTGAAGTCCAGAACTCAATAAGTGTTTCTGTGCTCATGTTCTGTAAATGTTGCCAAATTGTACTGCATCTAGTGGTATGTTAGCACAATAATCATTTATGGATCATTTTCCTTTTTTACACTGATAATAGATAATATGTAAGAATTATCTAACTGTCATTTCTCAAAAATGTTGTTGTATAACTAGTTTCTTGAGAGACACAGTGAACAAAATATCCCAAGTTAAATAAGTTTAGAAAATGACCTTATAACCTGTTGCTTATACCACCATCGTCAGATTTATAACATTTACTAGCATATAGGCTCTTAAATGTCTTGCTGTGATAAAAAAGAGCAAGTTTTCTCTCTCTCCTCAAGTTCTTGGTTTCTAAGCTTTCTTTAAGAAAAATGCCAGAAAACAAAAAACAAGAAAATTCTCAAGTCAGACTGTTTATATAGACTATGATTTAGGGAGGTCTTGATTTGGTACAACATAAAAAGGCATTTTATTGCTTTGATTTAGAAATTATCTATTTAATAGTGTATATTTTAAGTTATACACGTGATTGTGTATGTTAAAAATCTATTGTTCAATGTGAGTATGTATTGACTTATTTTTCTAGATGTTGAAATTTCCATTGTTTCAGATTTACTCAGTATTCAAATAAGTTGATATTTCCTCAATTTTATTTTTGAATTTCTAAAATAATTATAGGATGACAATCTAATGGATGTTCTACAGCTACTTGTTGCATTAATGGCAGAACATCCCAACTCCATGATTCCAGCTTTTGACCAAAGGAATGGGTTACGGTAAGAGTTAATATATCAAGAGTTTTAATTTTATTTGATAGAAGAGATTAGTTTGGAAATACTGGAAATAGTGTGAAATATAAAAAGTATTACTTTTTTTTTTTTTTTTTTGGTGCTGGGGATAAAACTCAGGGCCTTGTGCTTGCTAGGCAAGCACTCTACCACTTGAGCTAAGAAAAAAGGGGGGGGGGCCCGGGGATTTAGCTCAAGTGGTAGAGCGCTTGCCTAGTAATCACAAGGCCTTGAGTTCGATCCCCAGCACCAAAAAAAAAAAAAAAGTATTACTTGATTTTACAGTGTGAAATGAGTTTATATCATGTAATGAGTTGAAGCTTGAGACGCCCTTTGTTTCATTATTATGGTTTTTGAATGAATCTTAAATTGGATAGGCTATGTTACTACTTCTTGCTGTTTAATTTATGAAGGCACAGATTTTTCCAATATTCTGTATGGTGAGTGGTATTGTAAAGCTAGTGTGTGGCTGACTTCTTCAGCACAGTTATCATTAGGTCCTAGGACAGCAGGATTTAATTGTGATTCCAGAGCCCTCTATATCCTTCCTTTAAAGTATCACTTCTCCCTGGTTCCAAATCGTCATTGTATTAGTTTGCTCAGGCCATCTTAACTAAACACAGTAGACTGGGTGGTGTCAATTTACTTTCTCACACTTTTGGAGATTAAAGTACAAGATCAAGTGCCAGCGTGGTTGCAGACACCCTCCTCGGGGCTTCTCCAGTGGCAGAAGGAGAGTGAGTTCCCTAGTGTTCTTGTGAGGACCCGAATCCCACGGGGTCAGGATCCCACCTTTATGGCTTCTTTAACCCTAATTACTTCTTTAATGGCCTTATCCCTAACTTCACCCATCCATATTAGATGGCTTTAAAGCTCTATCATCCAGTGTGACAGAATTAGAACATATGAAAGAATAACATAGGTATGTTGTCCAGGTAGTTCAGGATTTCAAAGCAAAACGGTGCAAAATACCCACTGAGGTTTGCTTGAGTAAAGAAAAGCCTTTAACCAACTATTTTGCATTAGTCAGTGGTTTTGTACTACCTTATTCCTCCATTCTGTCTTACAGTTTTTATTTTAATATAGATATTTAGCAAGCTTTCTCTCCTCTCATCAATGTATAACTCTAACTAGACCTAAGTGAAGGCAGCAAATCTTTGGCTACCCAGTATTTGTAAATCTGCAGTCTTTGGTCCTGGTCCCTGTGTCCTGGTCCCTGTGTTTGGTCCCGGTTTTCAGTAGTTTCTAGATTTACTGTTTATATTTAAGTAGGATAATGTTTATATTTTTCTAGAATCTGGAAAGAATGCTATTTTTAATAAGCAGCTAGGCTTGGGGTTTGTAATCTTTCTAATAACGGTCAGACCCTTTTCATTCTCACTAGGCATATTAACTCAAAACAAAGTAGGATTATCAATACTTATGATTTGTTTGTTTTCTTTTGGGCAAATTTGCTTCTTTTTTCTTTTTTTTTTCTTTTTTTTGAGATAAAGTCTTGCTGTATAGTCTAGGCTGGTCTTGAATTCATTATGTAGCCCAGGCTGACCTATAACTTGCAGTGATCCTCCTGCCATAGCCTCCCACATGTTGGGATTACAGGCATGTGCCACCACACTCTACTCTTTTGTACAAATTTCATATGGATTAATTTTCAGGGAAGAGGAAGTTAAAAGGTTTATGTGAAGACTTAGCAGTTTTTGTGGTTCTTTTTGTGTCAAAGTACATAATTTTATATTTTCTTAGTATTTGTATGGATGTATGTTAGTGTATTTTATGAGTTAATACAGCACTTTACTAATTTTTAATGTAAAAACAGTTATAAGGTAGGAAAATTTAAATATTAGTGAAAAGAATTATTCTTGACCTATCCTTGGAAGTCTCGGCAGTGAAAGCCTGTACCATGTGTGTTCAGTCATAGTGTAAACTCTTGGTTCACAGCCTTACCTGAGTTTTCTTAGGTTTCAGTAACTCCATTGTTGTTTGTCCAGTGCCTTTTAATAAATATACTCCTCATTCAGTTTTTTACTTCCTTAGTTTTAGTGACCCTTACTGCCATTTTGATTTATCTTTTCCTATTTTAAAAGCTGATACCTTCAGAGTGTCAGAAGGTTTCTACATCAGGAATCTTAAACTCTAGTGTTTTGCTTATTCATTATAACCATTTATTTCCTTCCATTTTAATTTTTTCCTTTTTGCTCAATTTTTATTTTTTAGTATGTGTTTGTTGTACATAATGATCACATTCCTCATAGGGAATTAGTATATGTACATGACATATTTTAGTTCCTTTTTTCATTTTTCTAGTATTACCCATTTTGAAGTACTTCAGTCTCTTAAATACCTTTTGTCCCTTGATCGTCTTCAAACACCATTCTGTCATACTTCTGTCATCGCTTGCTTCCATAGTTTGGTTGATTGCTGGAAGTGGTTTCTAATGAAAACTCCCTTCTGCCCTTGTCCTCTTATATCTGGTTTTAGGAATTCTAATCCTAAATCATCTAGCAAAACACCATGAACTGGTGGGGAAAAAATTCATGTGCCTCTCTGTGTTGAAGCAGTTATGAATTCATGATCTTACAGTCAGCTGTGCTTTTACCATTGTTAACTTTCTTTTTTAAAATTCCTTCAGAAAGAATTCTAGATTTTTTTCCAGCTTTTCCTTATAGTTCTCAGCAGCAGCAGCCTCAGCTACTGCATCAAAGATGTTAGGAAGCAACTATTTGAGCTTCATGTTTCTTCCCTAAGGGTGCACAGCACAGCACTTCTTCCTTTGTGACTTCTGAGAGTAGTGGACAAGGCCTTCTTCCTGTTTGTGGCTGACCTTCCACCATTGCTCTTGATCATATTCTTCTCTGTTTTCTTCTGTTGCCTTTTTTGGGGGGGGTGGGTTCTGGGGATTGAACTCAGGGCCTTGTGCTTCCTAGGCAAGTGCTCTACCATTGAGTTAAATCTCTGACTCCTATTGCCTTCTTTTTTAACTCTTCCATGATGGTCTGTTTTTTAAAATAAAAGTTTGTTGGGGCACGCCACACCCATTCTTTTAAATATTGTTCATGGCTGCCTTCCTGCTATAACAGAGCCAGGAGTTGTAACAGAGACGACATGGCCCACAATACCTAAAATATTTACTGTGTGATTCTTTACAGGGAAGTTTGCTAACTCTTGTGCTAAGTAAGTATTAGAAGACTTTTTTCTTTGAGTATTTTAAATCTCTCATATATTATTTTACGGTTGAGTAATACTGTAGCAAAAATGCATCTATATCTATGGGAGTTTGGACATTTTTTTTAATCTTGAAGATGTATTTTCTTGACATTTACTTGAGGCCGTTTATTACTACAACAAAATTACTTTACTGAATGTTGGTTACATTAAATTTTGCCAGTATCATTTTTATTTTTGTTAGCTTTGTTGTGGCATAATTGACTTGCAAAATACTGCACATTTAAAGTATGCAGCTTGTTAAGTGTCTTACTTTTTATCATTGCTGAAACAAAATACCTGGCATCCAAAGTTAAAGGAGGAAGGTTTATTTCAGCGCACAGATTGTAGAGGTTTCGCTTAATAGTAGGCTGGCTTCAAGGCAGAGTGGCATGGCAGAGGGGCATTCAGAGAAGTTGTCTATGGCAAGCAGGTAGGAGACAGCAAAGCAGCAAGCAGCAGCAGCAGATCTGCCTCCCCTCTTACCCTTTATACTCTATTTAGGATATAGTCCATTGAACCTTTTGGTTGGTACCACCCACACCCAGGGCGGGGCTTCCATTATCCACACCCAGAACTATGCTGATTCCAATCATTGGACTAATTTAGTACCACACACCCTTAATCCAGTTTCACACACTCTAGATCCACCCAACTCACGAAAGTTTCACTTACGAGTGCATGAGGGGCTTTGGAGAGGCATCTAGATATAAGCCAGAACAGTTAGGGTCTGTACAGGTCTACAGTGGGGGTGAACCTATGGCACATGTGCCACAGTGGGCTGTCTGTATCATTGGAAGCTCTAACAGGTTCACTATCACTGGTGTAGAGGATCTTTTTTCCACTCTCTCTTCTATGTCAGACTCCTTCCCCAACCCTTTGTAGGATTTATTTTCCAAAAGAGCCAGAAGCACAGTTTTTCTAAGACGTTTGTGCACAATTTGACATGTAACGCTGAGTCAAAATTGCACTTTTGGGTCAGATTCAGAAGAGAAAAGTAAATGTGAATTGGCCATAACCTTCATACAGGTAATTCTCCAAGTTCTAATTCCCCTACACAATGTGTCTACTTTTCTTTAGTCTTCCAAGTACTTTGGAAATTGCTATTTGTATATTTTCCTCCTGGTTTTGGGTGTAATATTCAAGGCAGAGAGGATTTATTCGGTTATTTCATTTGGCAAAACCAGAATCCACCTTTCGATTTTGATTTTTTTAAAATTGTTTTTTATTAATGGGTTCACAGTAGTATCTCCTTTCATCTTGGTTGTCTTTATCATTTCTCGTAAGGCTTGTGTGTCTGCAGCAATGAATTGTCTTTGTCTTTGTTCAGCTGGGATTGATTTTATTTGTCTTCCTTGTACTGCACATAAAATCTAAATATATAATTTCTTTCTATTAGTCCATTGACTTTTGGGCTCTGTTGTTTCTGTTGATAGCCATGGATTGCATTGTTGCTGTCCTCTGTGACTTGAGTCATGTTTTTCTCTATTAATGTTTATTTTTCCTTTTCCTTTCAGCTGTTCAATGATGGTTTTTTTTCAGTTGTGATTCATTTTATTATCCTTTTGAGGCTTATTGAGTTCTTTTATCTAAATGTTTTTCTTCATCAAATTTTGGGAGTTTTTAATCCATCATTTTATCATTTTTCAGATATCTTTTTTTTTGTATTCTCACTACGTGTGTTGGTATGATACGTTGTCCATTGTCTCACAGGTGATTAATCCTTCTTCCATCTGTTTGTTCTCTGTTCTTGACAATAGATAATTTGTCTTGGTCTTTCTTTAGACTCAGAATCTTCATTTTGCTAGCTGAGTCTGCCAGTGAGCACCTCCGAATGAAGTCCTTATTTTCTCCTTTTGTACTTTTCATGTCTCAAATTTATATATGGTTCTTTTTATAATTTCTCTTTTTTAATTTTTTTTTTGGTGCCAGGGATCGAACTCAGTGCCTTGTGCTTCCTAGGCAAGCACTCTAACTACTGAGTTAAATCCCCAGCCTATAATTTCTCTTTTAGATAGTCCAGCTTTTAACTCATGGTTAATCTGTTTTAATTATTCGATCATAGAATTAAAAAATTGGTTGAACATATTTATTACACGTCCTTTGAAATCTTTGCTAAATGTAACATTTGGATGTTAAAAGTGATTTTGGTTGTATTGCTTTTCCTGACTATGGGTTGTATTTTTTGTATCTTTGCATGTATAGTAATTTTGTACAGTAATAGAAAGCGAGACATTCGGGGTAAGTGTTGGAACAACTGTGGACTCTTGGTTTTCCATGGTAGTTGTTTTTTGTTTGGTTTTTAAAAACTTGATTCTATCTTCTCCATGGTCTGCTGCTAGTGATTTTGCTCTCCTCAGTATTTTTACCTTTTTACTTAGTACAGCAGTCTAAGGGTTTCCAGTGATTCTACATATCTTAGAGGTCAGTCAATGATTTATATAGAGTTTGGGACTGAATTTTTTCAGCCCATAAGGTCCACAACCTGTTGTTTGATATGTGTGTGTAGGGATTGTGTTGAAGTTGTGTCTACTTCTCTAGTGTCCTTTGCATTTCCTTTGTCAGTTAGCAACTCAGGGGTCCCTTGTATATATGTACTTTCCTAAACAACTAAGGTGATGGAGAGGTTATTACAGCCCTTCTGTAGTTCTTTCATTTTTAGCGTCTACCTGGTTAATTTCTGACTGTTCTGCTGCTCATCCTGAGTTGTGACTGCAACCTTGGTCTTTTTTGGGTCATTTTCAGTTGCCGTGAAATATATACATCTGAAAATTTTGTTCACTTACACATTTTTTTTTTTCTGCCGAAGGAAAATGCTGATGTCCATGATGGCATTAATGAACACTATTCCTTCTTTTGCTTTTATAATAAGTTTTAATATTTGCTACTTTCTCAATATTTTATTATGTGAACAAATAAAAAATTTCTCATAGTGACTAATATTTACAAAAATGAAAAATTAATTTTATTTTAATGTGGTTTACCTTAAAAAACTAGGTAATGAGATTCATTAGAAGTTTATATTATAAAGATTAAAAATTGCTTGCAAATGATGGATACTGCCTTCATTTGATTAGAGTTCTTTGGAAGTATTCCTTGGATCTACAAATGTAGTTTTACATTTTTTAAATGGTAGGTTTTTCTTTTTGATGATTTATAGAGAGAGAGGAGCTAGTTGCAGTGGTATGCAGCTGTAATCCCAGCTATTTGGGAGTTTGAGACAGTCGGATTACCAGTTCAATCCCAGCCTGGGCAACTTGGTGAGACTGACTTAAAGTAGGAAATAGAAAGGGCTGGGATGTAATTCAGTGGTAGAGCACTGTTGGATTCAATCCCCAGTATACACACACACACACACACACACACACACACACACACAGACGCATACACACAGGGGTTGTGGGGAGACAGAGCAACAAATGGAAGAGAGACAGAGAGAGAGAGGGAGAGAGAACTAACCAATGGCCAAACTGGCCATCAATGTATAATTCTAGTGCCTGTTTATGATTGCATGGTAATTAGTATATATGACCCTAATTTTAAAATGATAAGAGCTGAGGTAGATTTAGTGGAACTCACGTATGAACCTAAAGTCAAATGGGTAGAAACATAGACTCAAATGGAAGGGATTGGAAGATTGGAGAGAAGGTAAGTATTTGCTGGAGCAAGATAATATAAGAATGCCAGACTGTTGGTCAGTAGTGTTTTCAAATTATGACTGGCAATTTAATTTCCATTGAATAACATAGATTTTCACATATGGCTTTTAAGTATAAATTTTTTTCTACCCTCAAATTATTTAAACATTGTCTTTGGTATTGAATTTAGTTCACCATCTTGGAGCACTTACTGTTCCTTAGAAGTGACTGTGTTGTCTCATTAAATGTTCTGATTAAATTGAGAATTTTTATTGAGACACTAGTTTAATGATTTTATAGTATTTTTAAATATCTGTGAAAAGACTGAAATAATATCACTATTTAAGTTGTCATTTGGGTGTTTTTATTACCTGAATTTTATTTTCTTTATTGAAAATTTCATAGTGTACATATTATAGTAAATGCTAATTAGAAAATATGTGGTATGTATCTATATGCATTTCTTTAAACATTGTATCAGAATAAAACCAACTGTATGAAATTGCTTAAATTTTAATATTGGTTGTCATAAATCTTCCTTACACTTTTCTTTGTTTCCAAATAGAAAATCATACTTGTAGTTATAATTTTTTTATGGTTAGGTAAAATTATAAAAGTTTCACTGAGGCAATACAGATTTTTTTAGGTCGTGTTTTTTGTTTGTTTTTTGCTTCGTTACCCAGTGCTAAGCTACATTTTCAGTTCTTCTTTAAAAAAAAAATTATTTTTTTGAGACAGGCTCTCCCTAAGTCACTAATCACTTGTGATTATTCATTTCTAGCCTGTTTTGTTGTTTTTCATGGTGATAGTCATTTAAAAATTTAAATATATGCTCCCATTAAACAATGCTTTACTTGTACTGACTTAAAGAAACAAGTTGGTATCTTCCAAAGGACATTGATAAGCCTTGGGCAGAGAAAACAGCTTCAAGAATTAAAATTTGCCTGTAGGTACATGCATGGAAGTTACCAAAGTTCCTGCATTCCAGTTTATTCTCATTTTTTGGTTTTCACTGAAAGGAACTGTGACTAATCAGAGATAGGCAAGTTTTAAAGATACATATTAAATTCATGTATATGTTGAATTAAGCTTATAACAATGAAAAATAGTGCATGCTAAATTTTTACTTTAGAAAATCATACTCAGAATAGTTTTGATTTTTTTCCTTTTTTTAGTGTTATCTACAAACTTCTGGCATCGAAAGGTGAAGGAATCAGAGTACAAGCTCTCAAGGCATTGGGCTATTTTTTAAAACATCTGGCTCCAAAGTGAGTATATATGGAATCTAAAATGGATCATTGTTTATTACTTACTCATTTCATAAACCTTCGAAATACCACTTGTGTTCTGTGATCCTCTTAATTGTGTTGCTTTTTATTTACCCCCCCGCCCTGTGTTTCTCCTTCCCTCCTTTTCTCCTTCTCTCCCTCCCTTTTTGTGGTGCTGGGGACATTTTAAAATTTGTATTCATAAAACACTGTATATTTAATCCCATTATGAAGATGAACAATAGTATATAGTTTCTAATGTGAACATTATTTAAATTACTTATAATTTTGGGTTAATTATGAGACTCTGTGTGGATGTGTTGAATTCTAGAAATCATGAAGATAGTGCATGCTAAATTTTTACTTGATTTCAGTGACTTGCAGCATCTTTCACATGATACTTTGTGAAAAGCTGAAACACTAACCCAAGTGTCACACAGTGTTTTGCTGTTATGTTTAAAATCTGAAACTACCGTGTTTATTTCCTTAGCTGAATGCAGACATACTCTATCTATTCTTTCTCATGGCCAGAATACTGTATTACAAAAATTAAAAAACTTGGAGGTAGACAAATTTAAAAACTTGGAGGTGTTGGTAAACTGCCATCTTTAAGAAGCCAGCTGGCCACCTATAAATAAAGTTTTATTGGAACACAACCAGAGTGATTTATTTGAATATTATCTGTGGCTGTTTTCATGATGTAAGGGCAGTGGTGAGATGTGACAGGGGATGGGTGATTCACAAAGCCTAAAATACGTATTACCGAGCTATTTATATAAACCTTTGTTGATTGCAGAGTGGAGTTAAAGTTTGTGATTCTTCAGTTTTTAAATATATGCTTGGAGTGCTCATTTTGGTACATATATTTACATAATATTCATTTTCTTAAATTATCTTTTCTTACACATTTTCCTCCACATTGCTTTTCTCTCCATAGTAGGACTTAGCTGTGTGCTGGTAGGTAGTAGTCGCTAGTTACATGAACGATTGCCCTGAGGAGTTTGGCTGAAGTCTTTGCTGTGCTGTGGCATAGCCAGTCTTGTTTGTTTTTTAACTTCAGTTATGCTTATGGTGTAGTTAGCTTTTGTCTACTTGAAGGTTTGTAGTCTTAAAGGTCTTCGATTGAAGAACACTGGAGAGCAACTGAGGAAGAATTTGTCATATGAAAAACATTTTCGTTTCCTTCAGCCAGCTTACATATTAATGCTAGTACACAGCAAAACTCTGCATGTGATGATTTCTTTCTGTGCATTTGTAGGAGAAAAGCTGAAGTTATGCTTGGGCATGGATTGTTCTCATTGCTAGCTGAGAGACTCATGCTTCAGACAAACCTAATCACAATGACTACATATAATGTCCTCTTTGAGGTATGAATTTAGTTAGAATTGACTCTGTTCCTTCTTATTATAAAATGTCTGCATAATTGGGTTGCCAATGTCTAAATAAAATAAGGCCATGAACAATTTTGAAATTACTTATATAAAGGAGATGTGGCTGCATATTTACAAATCAGTCTGTGAATTGCTAATCAGTATAGTTATCTCTGCTTAAATATTTCCATTGTAGTGATCATTTGACATCTTATTTTAGAAGTAGCCTCTCTTTTTTTTCCTACCCGCTGCCTTTTCTTCCCCCCTCCACTCCCTTTCTCCCTCCCTCCTCTTTTCCTTGCCTTGCCTTTCCTTTTTCCTTCCTTCCTTCCTTCCTTCCTTCCTTCCTTCCTTCCTTCCTTCCTTCCATGCTGGGGATTGAACCCTGGCCCTCAGGCATGTCAGGCAACTGCTTTACCATTGAGCCACACTCCAGCCCTGGTGTGTCATTTTATAATTAAGTAAAAATAGTACTATAATAATGAGCTATTTATTTATCTACATAAAGTATTTAGCTTCAAAGTGTTGGACAATATATTACATTTTTATTTGTATTGTGCTTAGTGTTCCTTAATACTAATGCTAATATAGTGATTATATTAATGTAATTTATCATTTACTTTTATAGATTCTTATAGAACAGATTTGTACTCAGGTGATACACAAACAGCATCCAGATCCTGATTCTTCAGTAAAGATACAGAATCCTCGTATGTATTTCACAAACTATTAAAAAAAAACCTATCTTTTGTTACTTAAAAAGGAAGTTGCAGCTGGGGATTTAGTTCAGTGGTTAGAGCGCTTGCCTTGCAAGCACAAGCCCCTGAGTTCTATCCCCAGCACCAAAAAAAAAAAAAAAGGAAGTTGCTGTGGAATACAGATTATTAGCTGAATATTTTATTAAGAACAGTGCTATCAGTAGTTTTATGTTGACTGTAACATCAAATTGATCCTAAGATATATGGCTTGTATAAAAGTTTTGAAGAAATATAAGATCTTGACTTGATGTACAGATTTTCAGCCAAGTTTTGAATATCCTATTTAGTGATATGAGGCTAAATTAATGAACCTTGGAGGCAATTTTCATTTTTAATTAATGTCAATTTAGGAATATGAGATTTGGAATGAGTACATGATTTTATTTTTTGTTGTTCATGAACATAGTTTTGTTCAACAGTTTTCTGATAATTTAGTATTCTTCAGCACTTGTACAAAGTGTCCATTTTTCATCCTGTTTTTAAGATCATGTCTTTAACTGATTTATGGGAATCAAACTCAGGGCCTCACACAGGCTAAGTAAGAGCTCTACCATGGGGCTACATCCCAACCCCTAGTGTCATTATTTATTTATTTATTTATTTATTTTACCAAGAACATGTATTGATACATTATATACATAATGATCATAATCAACATGGTTATTTTGTACCTGTACATGATGTATCTTGGTTTCCCGCCTCTTCCCCTCCCTGCCCTTCCATTCACCCACCCCTCTCTATTTGCAACAAGTTTATTTAGTGTCATTATTTTTGAGAGTGAAAAAGAAAAAAATCTAAAATTAAAAAATTTTAGAGTAGTTTCTTGCTTTAGTCCATTTTGTGCTACTGTAATAGAAAACCTGAGACTGACTGGGTGATTTAAAAGGAAAGACACTTAGTTTCTCGAACTTTTGGAGACTGGGACACCCAAGGCAAAGGGCTTTGCTTTTGATCTGGAAGGGCTGCTTTCTGCTTCCTAGCTAGTTGGATGAACAAGTGAGCCAGGGGCTGTCCGAGGCTCCTGCTAAGAGGAGAGTGTCATGGTCTGGTCATCTCTTGAAGATTCCCACCTCTTTGGTTGTGTAACAGTGTTGACACTTGAGTTCTGGAGGGGCACATTCACATTGTAGTAGTTAATCTAGCTCATACTTCCTGCCCTGGCTCTGAAAGAAGGTAGTACTGTCGGTAAAGTCTCGGCAGCCTGGGTTAACTCCTAGTTAATGTCTCACTAGTTCTGTGGCTTCGAGTGTTTACTTACTTTTCTTCTAAAATGGGGATAATAGTTATACCTACCTACTTATTCTGTATGGATTAACTGTGTTTTTTAAAAACAGTGCCTTATGGTAGTATATCCTCAAAGTTCTTGGCTGTTGTCTCATTATTATCATTATCATCATCATTTCAATTACTGTTTTTTGATAGAGAACTTTTGAAAATGTCATTGAAAGAGTTCATAAATTACTCCCAAAACATCATTAATCGTATGACAAAGGATCTTCATACTTGCTATTTTGAACCTACTGTTCAGAGTTACCAGAATCCTTAGCAAAAGGCTGGTTTAGGATTCCTACATTGTAATTGAGTAAAAATTTGATATATTGTTAAACTTAAAATTCAGTGATAAAGTTATGGTTATGTGGGGAGGGGGTTACCAGGGTTTGAACCCAAGGCCTTCACACTAGCTATGTCCCTGGCCCTTTTTAATTTTTCATTTGGAGACAGAGTCTCACTGACTTGCCGAATTACCCAGGCTCGCTTGAAACTTGAGATACTTCTGCCTCAGCCTCCCGGAGTACTGGGGGTACAGCATGTACTACCACACCTGATTTATAGCTATGTGTTGTTTATTTTTATCTATGAAGTTCTGGATTAAGTGTATATTTTTGAAGGATTTTTTCTTTAAATTCTAGGAATTTAGTCAGTTTTATACTAAGATTCTTACAGTAGCAGTTTCCATTTTGGGGGGAAATAGGAATATTAAATAGGTTTTAATTTCCTTTGGAGTTTTTTTTTGGGGGGAGTGCTGCTGGGGATCAAACTCAGAGCCTTTTGCTTGCTAGGCAAGTGCTCTACCACTTGAGCTAAATCCCCAGCCCTCCTTTGGAGTTTTTGTCTCTGATTTGACCTGTAAAATTTTGTAAGAAGATTTTCCTGGCTTTCAGACTTCACTGTGATAAAGGAAAGGCTATGTACCTATTGTAAATTATGTTCCAGAATCTGAATTCTTTTTATTCTGAGATTTGGATCGTAGTGTTTTAGTTTTCAATATCAACTCTAGTATTTGGCAGAGACTAACAAGAGTTGTTAGCAGTTTTACCTTAGTTAATTAATTTATAATGTGAAATTGTTTTATTTTAACCTTTTAAAATTTTAACATTGGGAATTGGGATATAGCTCAGTGGTACAGAATGTTGCCTAGCACAAGACTCTGGGTTTCGTCCCTACCACCCTAAAAATGAAATCAAACCTCTGCCTTTCACATTCAGATTATGAAATATGATCAGTTTTCTGTGTATAAATGCTAATTAATACTGTATATTGACAATCCTTTCTGTAGATTTTTTTTTATAACACAAGATGTTTTCAATTGACATTCATTTAAGGGACACTAAAGAAATTGTAGTATTTTGATGACCTCCCATCATGAATTTTTTGTTGTGGTTTGGTTTTTACTTGTTTATGAACTGTCTTGCAGAGATATTAAAAGTAATTGCGACCCTACTTCGAAATTCTCCCCAGTGCCCTGAGAGCATGGAGGTTCGCCGAGCCTTCCTTTCTGACATGATTAAACTTTTTAATAACAGTAGAGAAAACAGGAGGTAAGCTGGATGAGGAAGTGTTTGTTTGTAATATTCTTGTCTACTTTCATATGAGCCCATTTTATTTTAGAAAAGTTGCTCAAATAATACCAAAATAAAAAGTGATTCATTTGTATTTGGTTTTCATTGGGGGTATATGAGTTAAATCAGAGTTTCAAGTACTGCCTTGTTTAACTGCTTTGAATATATAGATGCATGTGGTTTTTTTGGGGGGGAGTGTTATATATTTTTTAAACCATAATACTTTAGAATTCTTTCAGGTGTTTTTTTCCCCAGTAATTCAGTACCGTTTATAACTTTCAGGAGTTTGCTACAGTGTTCTGTGTGGCAAGAGTGGATGCTTTCTCTCTGCTATTTTAATCCTAAGAATTCAGATGAGCAAAAAATAACAGAAATGGTATATGCCATATTCAGAATTCTACTTTACCATGCAGTCAAATACGAGTGGGGCGGCTGGCGTGTGTGGGTTGATACCTTATCAATTACACATTCAAAGGTAAGTTTCTTTTTAAAAGTATATTAGTTTTGAATTTTACTCAATTAAGAAATTCATATATTTAAAATCAAGGAAAAAAGACAAGGCTAATCTCTATAATGAAAAGAAAACTATAAGAATCTATGAAAAGAAATATTTACGACTTTTTCAGAATCAAAATAATTTTTTCATATGTCAATTTTATGTGTTTAATAAAGTCAAAGCTCACATCACAGCCATCGGAATTTATTTTTGAAGTGAGCCATGCTCACAGGCATGGGTCTCTGCATTTCAGTCATCAGGAGCTTTTGGACACATGGTGGCGCACTGTATTCAAAGATGGGAATTTATTTTAGTATTGTGTGGGAGAGTAAAAAAGCTCTGGCTGATGTTTGTGCTTTCCTCATGTTACAGTCAGTTAAAAAATTGGTTTCACAAAATTCACTGGTCTCACTAGTGTTTGGTTTTCTTTTTTTAAAGTAAGCCAGTGAAAGTTAATGTATAGCTTAAAAAATTTATTATGTTTAAAAAAAATTATTATGAGATATTTCACATATACCAAAAGGCATAAAGAACAGTGTATCTATCACTGTTTATGAAACTGGTTTCCATTCCTCAAATGCTCTATCTACTATTTTTTTGTTGAGCTCCCAGCCCTCCATTAGTCTCAGTTTGGTGTTGTTATTTCTGTGTCTTCTCTATACTTTTACTCAATGTATATATTATTATTATTATTATTGTATATATATATTATTTATTATTGTATGTATATATTATTTATTATTATTAATATTATTTTTTGTGTGTGCAGTATTGGTGATTGAACGCAGGGCCTTTGCACTGAGCTACATCCCCATCCCTTTTTATTTTGAAATAGGGGCTTGCTAATTTGCTGGGCTCAAACTTTCAATCCTCCTGCCTTGGTGTACCAGATTGCTGTGATTACAGGCATGTGTCACCACACTTGGTTATGTAATATGTGTGTGTGTGTGTGTGTGTGTGTGTGTGTAGTGCCAGGCATCAAACACAGGGCTCGTTGCATATTAGACAAGTGCTGTACCACTGAGCTATATCACCAGCCCTAGGTAACTCTTAATCATACATAATTTTCATATTTATTCATTGACTCATTCACTCACTCATGTATGTATGTATATATGTTTTTTGAGACAGGGTCTTGCTATCTAGTGCAGACTGGCCTTGAACTCACTATGTAGCCCAGGCTAGCATCAAATTCATGGCAATCCTCCTGCCTCAGACTCTCAAACGCTGGGATTGAAGACACGTGCCACCGTGCCCAGCTCTTTATTGTATGTAAACCTAAGTGCTACCATACAAAATAAGTTTCTTGCAAATTTTTGTTTTTACTTAATGTTGTTTGAGATTCATTCACATTGACCCTTGTAATTGTGTTCATTTTATCAGTTGGTTGAATTCCCTAACATGACTATCCATTTTCCAATTGATGAGCATATTCTGCATATTGAAGAGTTTCTCTGTATGTATGTCTAGAAGTGGAGCTGCTAATTTGTAAGGTATAAGTGTTGCACTTAATAAGTTAATAGAAAATTTTTCCGAGAGTAGTCTATCCATTTACATTCTTACTAGCAATGTGTAAGTTCTCATGGCTTAATGTTACTTCATCACTTGATATGTCTAGAGTTATAAAAGCTTGCCAGTTGGAGGAATTTTAAATGCTGTATCATCATAGTACATCAGCCTGCATTTTCTCGTTGTTTTGTGGGAGTTCATTACATATTGATGGTTTTGCTCCTTTGTTAGATATGTTGTTCACAAACATTTTCTGCTAATTTGCAGCTTATCTATTTATTTTTGGAGTTTAGCATTTGTACTTTCTAAACAAATTTTATATTTCAAATAATCAATAAAACCTATTAGTTTCATTTATGGTTTAGACTTTTTGTATCTTGCTTACGTGTTTTTTTCCTTACTCAGAAGGAATGTAATATATAGCTACTTACATAATTATAAATTGACTGGAGTGAATAAAGAACAAAAATGGTAAATTTTGGCTTAGGTTAGAATGTTTTTTGACTGTCAAAGTTCTTATTCTGAAATATTAGGTTGTTGTTTAAGAATGCATTGGCATTTTATAATTGCATGTGTTAGGTCTTTGGACAACCTTAGTTACTTGAAAGTACCTAAGAATTATTTGTTCTGCCTCCTTTTTCTTTGGTGAGAAGGCATAGTGCTACTGTTATACAGGGCTTACAAAGATATCTTAAGTTAGAGGAACTACCATCCAAATTTGTGTTTGAGTCAGATCTAGTAGTTAGTTAAGACAAATACCTGATTTTATAAAATGGCATTTTCAGTCAATACATTTTTGAGGCTGATCCATTTTTGGTCCAAAGCAGAGTTCAGATAACAACTGCCTGAGGACCAAATCCAGTGTGGGCTATCTCTATAAATAAAATTCTACTGGAGCATAGCCACTCCCATTCATTTATGTATTATATGGGGCTATTTTTTTGCACCACGAAGATAAAGTTGAAAATTTGCTACAGAAACATGGCTCTCAAAATCTAAATTATTTACAATTTTGTTGTTGTGTACCTTATTTTAACACTCCTTGTGTAACCATTTGAGCAGATAGAGAGCTGTTCTGTTTTCTGTAGTGCATGCTACAATCAGGACTGATTTTTCTCTTACTACTATGTTGCTCTTTACAGAGGGATTATGAGAAAAATAGGGTTGAATTTGGGCCTTGTCTACATTTAGATTGGATTTCAAATATCTGTAGCCATTCTAGGGCAAGGAAGTGCCATGTACAAAGCAGATTTTTCATATTTTCTGAAGTGTTTGTGTTAGTTTACCTTATTTTCTTCTAGTCCTTAGGAAGAATGGTTAAGAGACAATAGTGGTTAAAGTGGAACTAGAAGACCTTGGCATTCCATTAGACATTTTCAGGGGCTCTGTGACATCCTCTTCTACGTAAATGGCTTTATGAGGATGGATTTTCTTTATAGACTTCATTCAGAACATAGTAATGCAAGAGATTGGATACAAAAACTAATATGCAACTATGTTCTAAGAAGTCAGGCTTTCACGTGAAGATATACGCTCATCTATGATAGCACCTTTCTCATTATTATTAGTTTTTCCTTTTGAAAACTGATATTTTATATTAATGGTATTTTGAAAGCCAATGTTTTGGAAGATGGTGTTTTTATTTTAATATATGTAGGTTAGAGGTTAGTTATTTTAAAATGAATTAATATTTGCAAAACTTCTTAGTTTTTATTTCTAATATGGTAAGTAGTAAGAGATAGTCTACATAAAGAAAGAGTTCTTTTAGGACCTCAGTGCTTTTTAAGACTGTAAGGGTCCTGACACCAAAAGTTTGAGAACTGCTAGATTAGAAAGTCACAGGATATTTAGGGCCAATAGTCTACTCTTTTTGACTTTTTATTTATAGAATAAAGTAGTTATACTGATGATATCTCAGATGTTTTGAGCTCTTGAAGGATTTATGACTAAACATTTATATCCAGTTACCAATCCATTTGTGTAAGTAATGAGTGAACATGGAATTGGAGACAGATCCCAAAATATAGTAATTTTTAGCTGTGTAAACTCAGTCAGATTTTTAAACCTTTTCAGCCATCAATGTGTAAGCTAGAAGTGGTGGTGATGGTGGTAGTGTGTGTGAGATGTTGTTAATTTTAAGATTTAATGATTGAAATTACAGAAAACAGCACCAAAGGCTCAAAGTGTTTTTGATAATTATAGCGTTACCATTATTCTGTGCATTCCTTCTAATTGTTACTTGTTAGCACACTAGCTGAAGCCCCCAATCACTTATTTTTATTTTAACTTTTAAAAGCAAAGTTAACTACATTCAAAATAATTTGTGTAGCTTATATACTATGAAATGCTGTGATGGAAGAAGTTAAATTTTGCTGCCCAATTTAAGAACATGCTATGTGGTCCTCCGAATCCAAGCCCACCCTCCTTGCCCAAAGGTTATCACTCTTCTGAATTTTAGCTTATAGTTCCCTTCTTTTTTTTAAAGTATATTCTTAAATAATATCTAATTTTGCCTTTTTAAAATTTTATTTTAATGGTACATTTTAGATGTACGTAGTGCTAATATTCATCATAGGAGATTTGTACCAATTTTGCTTTTTAAGAATTGTTACAAAATGATATTATATGAACTCTTCTGTTACTTAATTTTTCTCCATCAAACTTTTTGCTTCTAAAATTTTCATGGTTACCTTCAGGTTTAGTTAATTTGTTTTTACTTCTGTGAATAACTCAGGTGCTGTGGTAAAGGTAAAGGATTCAGTAGAGCTGTGATTTTTTTGTATGTATGCACATGTATGTGCGTGTGCATGAACACAGGCACACACATGTGCACACACAGACACACATACCTGAAACAGTGGTTCGTGTGAAAATATTTATCCTTTAAACTTTAGTATATGGTGATCCATTTTGATGTTTTCTGTTTTCATTTGAAAAAAGAGGCTAATGACCCCAAAAACGATTCTGTGATCTGTAAGGTGAATGATCCTCAATTTGAAAATGCACTGCTGTGGCACATGTAACTAGGAATTTGAAATTGTTAAGACCTAAGCAATGTTTTTCCCTTTAACCCCTGATACTATTAGATTTCATACTTTATGCATGGTTTTGTCTTTCACTTACTTTTCCGTTAAGTTTTTCCTACGAGTTTCTGATCTTTATATATACCCTGATTACTTCCAGGCTAGATATTTCTAATAGTCCATAGTGTTAGGTATTATTTTCTTATGAATTTATTAAGCTAAAAGTGACATATGATGTTGCTCCTTTCCATAAACAGGTTGTTCCAACCCGTGACTCACTCTACGATTACATTTATAAAATGATTTAAATGCCAAGTTATTTGCAGAGTTAATATCTGAATAAAACTAGATCTGTCAATTTTTGCTGGGAAAGTACACTTTGAAAAATAAATGCTATAGCATTACTTTTAGAGGGTAAACGAAAACAGTTTTTGTAGTTTTTACTTTTTACTTTCATATAAATTTTTTAGATTTATTTCTTATTCTGGATTTTCTTCATTGATTAAAGGGGTTTTCACATAAGATTTTTTTTTTGTTGTTTTTTTGTTTTGGGTGCTGGGGATCAAAACATAAGATTTTTAAAAGTAATTTTTTTGAATCTTGATATGTTCATGTTTTTGAAATTTTAAAACTTGACACCTTTTTAAAATAAAATGCAGTAAGACTCTTCACATCAGTACTTAATAAGGTTTAGGATAGAGTTGAAGTAAGTAGGTAAACATTTTCTTTCTCTTAAAAATACATTTCAAAATGTTTAAAATGCTTTCCTACATACTGTATTGAATTGATGCTTATTTTTTTTTTTTGGTGGTTATTTTGCATTTCAGTAACTCAGATTTATACCATGGTTCTTGATAAAGAACTGGTGTGTAAAGAACTAATGTTGCAAAATTGGATAGCTTGTGCAGAGTTACACCAGGATGCATGCAGCTGCTATAAAAAGCCAAAGAAACTCAATTGCAATTTTATTGTCCAGTTTGATAGATTTCCTGCCACCTTAGTAGCAGAGAAGCTGTTTGTCACCGTGTGCTGCTCCTCCAACAGTTGAACTAGGTTTTATCACCAGTAATAGGCTCTTGTAGTGTAACTGTACTGTGCTGGTTACTTTGCTCTCAGTGTTTCAAGTGTGTACCAAATAACCTGTGTAATTTCATTGTCTTGTTTGTTGTCAAGGTTATCTTTTTGTTATACCTCCCTCCCCATTTTTTAGATATTCAAAGTAGACACCATAATACTATTAAATAATACTGTTGTCATCCCATATGCTTAAATGCTTCTACTCTTCAATTAAAATTTTTCACTGAAACTTTTTTGAATTATGATAATTGCCCTAAAACATTTCTTTTCTAAACATGTGAAACTAAAATCTTTTTATGTAGACTCATATTGTCAAAGGGTAGATTTGGATCTATGACTTAAAATGAGGAACAAATAAAAGTCACACTTGAATTAAAAGTGTGATATGAATGAGGTTTTCCTTAAAATGATGAATTTAGGTAAAATATTTAATTACCTTAGATTATTTGAATTATCTGAAGATTTTACATATTGTTGCCAAACTGATAAAATTGCATAAAATATGAATTTCTGTTACTTTATCAAAGAAGTGCTGAAAAGATTGGATAAAAGCACTCTGGGAGGCTGAGGTGGGAAGGTAACAAGTTTGAGCTCAGCCTGGGAAACTTAGTGACTTTGTGAGACTCTGTTTCAAAATGAAAAAATAAATAAATGAATAAAAAAGGGCTGGAGATGTACCTCATTGCAAAGTCCCTGGATTCAGTTCCCGGTGCCACAAAAGATTGAGTAAAAGTGTGTAGAATTCAGTTTTTAAAAATTCTTTAAGTGATTCCTTGAAAGTATTTTAAATGATCATTAGATAGAAATAAAATGTATATATATGGGTGTTTATGGTGGCTTTTATGATAAGATTATAAATCAGCTATTTTAAGACATTTCAAAAGTTAAAATATTTTTATATTTCATAGATTTTTAGTGTTTTATACTTACATATACATACACACATACTTACACATACAAAAACCAAAAATCACCCATTATTCAAACACCAAGGTATAACTTAATGTTAACATCTGGAGCAAGTCCTTATAGCTTTCTGTTCTATACATAACTATACACATCTATATAATTACTTTCTCACAAAAATGTGATCATATTTATTTTGTTTTACAATCTTATTTCTTTTAATGATATTCTTACATGAATTGTAATTGCTGCATATTATTTGGCATATATAAGTTATATTACGGAGAAGTAAAGTTACAAGCAAAAGCTTTGTCTTTATAAGACCACTTATATAATTCTTGGAAGGAGTGATTACAGGAGTGATTACTCATGTTTACTTTCCATATTCTGGCATTCTTCAAAATGTTATTTGGAAAAATTGCTGGAAGTAGTATTCTAAAAAATCTGTTAATTTATATCATAATGTACTGAGTATACATTGTACTTTAACTCTCCCTTACTGTTGAGTACTGGTAACCCTTTTCCTGTATCTGCACTTGTTATTTTGTCTGATAAATACCTGTAAGTGGAATTTCTAGAGTCTATATATTTTTAAAAGTTTAAATGGATGTTGCTAAATTGCTTTCTAAAATTTTTTGTTAGTTTATGTTCTACATATGCATGAGAGCACCTATTTAGACTATTCTTAAAATAAAATGGATCAGTATGACTTTCAGGAAAGATTAGCAAGTTATTTACTATTTTTTACATCATTGTTCTTCTTAACTTTGTATATGATAAGGATAATATTAGTACTCTTTTGAGAGTTGCTCTTCTTAGTCAGTAATGCCAGATGCTTAAGTCAGCATTCATGAAGCCTTCAGTATATCTCAATTTTTGCTTACATACTTAAAGAAAGATATATCCTGAATACACTACAAAAATGAGCTTAGCTTAATGTCTTTTTAAGTATATTGTTGAGCAATTACAGACTATATAGAAATTCTGTTGCTTTAAGAAAATTTGAGTGCAAAGTTTATTTTTTCTTTTAGATAAATTCTAAACTATTTCCATGTGTTACTATGATATTTATAGAGATTAAGAAAATCCTAAAGCGGTAGAAAGGTTTCTCTTATGTAATTCTTATTCATAAGAGGAAGTGTTGCTTGTAAAACATTTTATGAGAGAACAAAGTGTATTTTTATGTTTACTATGGTTGCTTACTAAAAAAGGTGAACTTCAGAGTAGAACTGTTAACCTTGATGTTATAGGGAAGGATAAAACCCACTTTCCTTCTCTGTCTTAGGTCCATTGCCTGGGCCCCTGGACATTAGACTGACAAAGAGTAGATTAACAAGCAAGCCCAAATCAGTTTACTGAATATGAGCTCTCACTTTTTCATAAGGAAAGTCATTAAAACTGCTCTCTTTATCCTAGGTTAGATGAAGAGTATAAGGTTATGGAAAAATGTGGTAGGATAAAACATGAGCTAAGATTAGCAAACTGGGGGGAATTTAGCAAGATTTGTTCATTCAAATTCTTCTGCTTGTCCCATTTTCATAAATGAAGGTATTCCTTTTCTCCTAGTATAGGAAGGGCACCCCTCATTAGGAGTGTCTTACGATGTGCTTCAGGAATGAAGGGTGGAGATCAAAGGGTCCTTCTGTACCTGTGAGTTCTGAAATTACTCAGTTTAAAGTATTTAGTATGTTAAGGTACTTACTGTATTTTAGGGTAGTGTAGTCTGAACCTGTCAAGTATGTACTAACATCTTTGTATGTAAAAATCATGTAAAAAGAGTTATGTAAAAAAACAAACACAATTCTTCCAGGTGCAGTGGTGCATGCCTCTAATCTAAACCTCACTGGAGGCTGAGGGTCACAAGTTCAAGACCAGTCTGAGTAATTTAGCAAAACCTATGTCAAATGGGGGTGAGAGAACATAGAAAGGTAACTCAATGGTAGAGCATAGAAATGTAACTCAGTGGTAGAGCACCTGCCTAGTTTGTAGGGGGCCTTGGGTTCAATTTCTAGTGTATTGCAGAAACAACAGAAACCCCAAAACCCCAGCCCCCTCCAAACCCATAAAACCTATACAATTCCATAAGCAATTCCCGGTACTACAAAAACAGAAAATCATGCAATTTCATAAGCAAAGTCAAAGGACAAATGGTAAATTTGAAAAAACTACTTAAAACCAAAGTAATAATAATACTCCTAATTAGAAACCAATAGGAAAAGACAGTACAGTAGAAAAATGCATGAAAGACATGATCCAGCATCCCACAAAAAATAAGTACAAAGGATATTTAAAAAAATCCCTGAACCTAATTGTTATAAGATTGCATATTAAAACTATCTTTACTAGTTCACCAATAAAAAGTGAAAAAAGTGAGAAACACTGTGAGTATATATGAGTAGAAGTAAGTAGGTAAATAAGAATTTTACATTTGTGTATTTGTGCAAAAAGTACCCTGGAAGGATATATGACCATTTAATAGCTTATTAATTAATTGCCTGATTGCTGGCAGGACTTTTGCAGGTGAAGGTCAGTGGTTGGAGGGAATTGTTGATGCTTACACTGTTTTATATTTGAACCATGTGAAAGCGTGTGTGTGGGTGTGTCTTAATATTTATCACATAAGTGAATGTATAGTGCTTATCATGTATATCTCTTGATTTCCTTGTGGAATCGCTTCTCTTTTCCATTGAATTTATAACGTTGTATTCATAATTCTGTATGGGATTCATAATTTCTTGGGATTGCTTAGGTCTTACATCTGATAGACCGTATCTCCAAAAAGCTTCTTTAGAGCAGCATTTAGCTTTGACCCTAGAGTATCTAGATAAGTAACATACATGCTTTGTATAAAACAGATTAGCAAGTGTTTATAATTCGGTTTGCTCTTATGCCTGGTGCCTTATTCCATTGTTGTTGCAAGCTGTTGCATCACAGTCTCTGTAAAAGATCTCCTGTATGGTGCTAATCATTTTGACCTCTGTGCTTTGATACCTCGTATGGAAAGAGTCAGCTCTTTTTAAACATTATTTCTTACTTCTCAAATGTGGCAAAGATTGGTAATTTAAGAATTCAAAAGTAAAATATAGCAGATGTTTTTGTACAAAAACAACAGACAGTGAAAAATATGCATTTGCTTAGAAAAGAGTATCAGTTACTAAACATTGCCTATCCCTTAAAAAAGTCCAAATTTTATAGGTTAAATATCTGTAATATATGGGTTAAAGGGATGATATAATCTCTTCACATACAATATTCATCTTTTATCTCCTACTTACTAAATTTGAATGCCAGTTAAGTTGAAAGTAATGGCAAAATAAATGTAGTTACTAGCTTATAGGTATCTTTAACTAGTAGTTTATAGACGTGCTTTCCAAACATTACAGACAGCGATAGATTAACTATCAAGTGCTTGTGAAGATTAATTACTAGTCTTTTAGCTGGGTAATTTAGAACAATATCTGGTAATTAATTGAGAATTACCAGTTTTAAAGTCACAAATACCTTAAGGAAAACAGCATAAGAAGATAATAATGATAATTGTTTAACTGCCATTATTCCCCTCCCCCCCATTGAAGCTAGGGCCTTCAAATGGAGCTACATCCCCAGACCTTTTGTACTTTTAAATTTTGAGACAGAATCTTGCTAAATTAACCACATTGGGCTTGAATTTGCAATCTTCCTGCCCCAGAGTCCTGTGATTACAGGTGTGTACTACTGTACCCAGGTTTGACATTTAGCTTTTAGTCTATTGGAGTAAATTTAAGGAAAATTTAACAACTAACCAACTTTAGGATTTTAAAAGCATTTCAAATTCTGAATGTACATTCTCTCCACCCTATGATTTTATACTCATTCTTACTATTAATCATATATAAAGGTAGCATAGATATATTTTCAGATACCTGGAGGTCTAAAAAACCTTAGTTCATATCTACTTTGTCAAGAAGGCACTGGAAGATGTACCTCAAAGAAGGAATAAAACAAAGAGAAAGATGTGAGATGCAGGAAATGGGAGAGGCAATGTAGAAAACTTACGGAAGGATCCCAGGCCTCCAGTGAAGGGAGACTCTGGGATGGCAGCCGTATAGCAGACATAGATTGTGGCCCATCTAGATTGGAGAAGTTTGACTCAAGATAGGGCTGTCAAACTGAAATGCTGGCAACCTTGAGAACTTCAAGACCCACTATTTTTGTGAGTACCTGGCCTGTCTCTCTTCTGGTCCTGTTGCTGAGTCACCTCAACATTCTCACTTCACCTCAAAAATGTACTCTGCTTTGACTTATTTCTTTGGGTAGAGTTTGACTTTGGTGATCTTAGAATTGAAAAATACAGTCTACTTCCTGGACATTATTCATGGAAGTGCCCATTTCTTGACTTGTACTACCTATATAGGTGCTTCAGTTCTCCTTGCTTCTTCACTTCCCAATACAGACTGCCCAGAAATAGCTCCAGCCTGCCTGTCCTCCCTCCTCCCTCCCTGCCTTCCCTTCCCTTCCCTTAGTCTTTCTCCTTCCCTCTCTCCCCGTCTTTCTCCTGTCAGAGGCTTCTATGACTTACAGATTCTGTCTACTTCTCCCTTCGGTTAGTTGTGGCTGAGTTACCCAGTGTTTACACAGCTGCCTAGATGTGTGCTAGTTTTTGGTTTGTCAAACTAGACGTGACAGGTACAGGTACCATAAAGGTGGTAAAACTATTAAGAAGTAGTAAACAACGGAAATGTTAGGACACCATTTTCTTCCTCCCCGAGGAGGAGAGGTTGGGGGTAAGCTTTGGGAGGGGCCCACAGAGGAGTTATGTATGGGCGACGTTCTGTTTCTTAACCCGGGACGTAGATATTTGGACTTAAACCTGCACATATTATTTACATATACTCATGTTTATTGATACATTTTATAAAAATTCTAAAAGCTATTTAAATGAAACAAGAACAAGTGATTATGGAAACTAAACTCATTCTGTAACAATGGTAGAAGTAAATTGTCTATTTTCCAAATCAATTTAGGATTGGTAGTATGTAACTTGCCTTTCTTGGGTAATGATAACTATTGTATCAGTGCAGAAATTAATTCCCTTAATTTGGTTTTCCAAACAGTGTGGAAATCAGATCCTGTCTTCCCTCCACTCAGCAGTGCTCAGAGTCTCCCTGTACACTGAACCCAAGTGGGTAATGCTTGCTAGGTGCTTTCCAGTCATGCTCACGTGGAGGCTACACCTCTGCCGCACGTCCGCAGTTCTTGGGCCTGTTGGTTCATTGTACTCAGCGGATGTCCCCATTGCTGTGGCTGCAGGATCTGGGCCTCTGTTGTTCTCTCTGCCCCACAATCTTCCTTTTGCATGTTCTGCTTTCTCTTTTATTCTTGCATTTTCACATACAACTGAGAGACCTTCCCTAGTCACCCCAGTGACACACACTCTCACTGAGATTGCTGTCTGTCTGCAGTTATGCTGTACAGCCCTTCGTTCCTTCAAAGCTGTCAATGACCACTTGACATTGTCTTCTACATGTGCCTTCATTTTTTTGCCTCCTCCATTAGAATATAAGCTTCATGAAAGAAGAAACATTGTGTTGTTCATCACAGTGCTTGACATGATGTTCAGTAAATTTTTGTTGAATGAATATGAGGTATTAATCAACTAAAATGAAGAACCTATTTCAAAGAATTGATCAGTTAAAATAAATAACCCATTTCTTCTGGAAGTGTGGTGCACACCAGTAATGCCAGCATTCTGGAAGGCTGAGGCAGGAGGATCAAAAGATTGAGCCTAGCATGTACAACTTAGTGACTTAGGGAGATTGATCCCCAGTACCACAAACAAAACAAAACAAAAACCATTTCAAAGAAAATATTGGTATAAGAGAAATTGATATCTTATTAATGTTACTGTGTCATTTTACTGTTCAATGCAGAATGCATACATTTGTTTTTGAGCTATTAAAAAAGTTCTCTAAGCATTTATAATTAAATTTTTTACAGTTAAGAGAAATACTTGCAAATATTAGGAAAATGTCAATTTCCTAAATATTTTAATCTCTAGCTCTATCACCTTATGGCATGGACGTTCTGCATATGTTGTAAAGAAGTTATGTTATTTGACAACTTATTGAATATATTTGAGTTTTATATACTGAATGCTGTGGTTATTTTTAATGTATATTTTAACTGACTGTACATTTTTATCTAGGTCACTTTTGAAATACACAAAGAAAACCTTGCCAATCTATTTAGGGACCAACAGGGAAGGGTTGATGAAGAAATAGGCCTGTGTTCTTCCAGTCTGGTTCAAGAAGTTGCTGGCGTTAGCAGGGATGTTGATCCTTCGGTGGGGTCCCAACAATCAGATACGAAGGATTCTTCTGTCTCTCATTTCACTAGAAATAGTGATGAAAACTCACTAGAATCTACATCCAACATTGAACTGCAGACGCACAATACAGCTAATGAAGAAAGGAAAACTGAGCGAGAAAATCAGGAATCATTAGATGAAGCCACTTTGGAAGAAGCACTGACAAATGAAATAAAGAATGTAGGTGATCTAGAAGCATCTTCTGAGGTAGTCGACTCTGTGACCATTTACTCTCATTCTTTACAAACTTCTAGCAAAGATGCAAAGACTATCAGTGAAGTAACTGCTTCCATAAGTTCACCTTCTGAAAAGGATGCTTCAGAGATGCCAGAAGTACTGGAAAAGTCTCTAGCAGAGGAAGAGGAGGAAGATGATTACGTGGAGCTGAGGGTAGAAGTCAGTTCCACCGAGGAAGCTAGTCTGCCCACAGAGCTCCAGAGTCATGGTTTGTCTCCAGCTGCTTCTGAAGCCAGTGAGAGACTGGGCATGTTTGGTAATGACTGCAAATTAATATTTCAAGAGGAAGAGCCTGTTACGAAAAAGCAAAGTGATGCTGAAACTCAAGATTCTAAAGATTCTGGATTCCTGACGGTGACAGCGTCAGGGTCTTTGGCTACCTCACCAGAAGCTACTCTTTCCCAAGCAACTGCACAACCAGACAGTGATCAGATGCTGGAGGAAGGGGAAGAAATAAATAATCTTGGTGGAGAAACCAAATTAATTAGTGATTATACTTCCGAGACTCCTGCTGCTTCTGAGCAAAAGATTGTCAAGTTGGATGTTTCCAGTGTTGCTACAGATACTGAGAAACTGGAATTAAAGGCCAGCACAAATATGGAAGCATCTCAGCCTCATCGACCTGTGCTTGAGGTAATTGTATATGTTGTCTTCTTGAAGTGTATTCACACTACATTAAATCAGTGCAAGTATATATGCTTAACATTTTATTTTATTTTGAATTTGGTTCCTATCTTATTTATAGTTACATAAATGCAGTGACTGTAAAGATAATACTCAAATTGTTAGCAGTACTATATTTGGTAGTAACTGAGTCTCTTTCTATCTCTGTCTCCCTCCCTCCCTCCTTCCCTCCTTCTGTCCCTCCCTCCTTTTCTCTCTCTCTCTCTCTCCCCCTGTCTCTCTCTCTCTCTCTCCCCCTGTCTCTCTCTCTCTCTCTCTCTCTCTCTCTCTCTCTCTCTCTTTCTCAATGCTGGGGAGTGAACCAGGGCTTCACACCTTCCAGGCACATGCTGTACCACTGAGCTACACCCCCAGCCCCGTATGAGTTTGTTAAATGTCAGCTCTTACTGTTATTTTCTTTTTATCACAGGGTGAGAAAAAGTGATCATTTTCAAGCTCCAGGTTGGCGTCATTGTAATTTATAAATTAAATGTTGCAGACATTTGAATTTTACTCTTTATTTGCCAATCCAGTTATTGCACATTACTTTTCCAATAAACTCGAAGGCTGTGTACTTCCCAGTGTTTACGTTTGGTTGCAGAGTTCATGGTGTAACTTGTATCATGAGATTAGTTTGTGTGTTCTGGAGGCTTCTTCTCCACCAGAATCTCAGAATGATGCCTGAGACAATGGGAGGTTGCTTGATACCATTTTCTACTTTATTTATTCATATTCTGTCTCCCTCTTTCCATTTCTTTGATAGTTGATCTGTTCTTTATGTTGTTTTTAGTTTATTCTTCATTCTTGCCAATTTATAATCCGGCCTGGATTTTCAATTTTGTTTTATGCTAAGATTCAAAACTAAGAACTGCTTGAGTCCTTTATGACATGTTGTAGATGATAATACTTAACTACTCTTGTATTGTGATAGTTATCATTTTTGATAAGTATGCTTCAAATTATTAAAATATTAATGTTGCTGATTGATACTTTTTCTCTAATTTGGTTCTTTAGTGTCTTAAATTTTGTATATTTGCTACAGGAAATGCATGGAAACTGTTAAATATTTGCTTTGCTAGTGCCTTTCTGTGAAGCTGAATTTATTTTTATTACTTTTACTATTTTCCATATTAGATGTCAAGGCAACAGGAGCAGTTAGGGCAAGGAACAGGAACAGATGCAATTGATGGACAAAGGAGAGATTCCAGATCTACCATGTTTCGTATTCCAGAGTTCAAGTGGTCTCAGATGCATCAGCGTTTGCTTACTGATCTCTTGTTTTCCATAGAAACAGACATACAGATGTGGAGGAGGTTTGTCCATATGCTTATTGTAGAAGATGTGTATGCTTCTTGGTCTTTATATTTAAAGAAATTCATACATAAATTTTCAGTGAATTTCAGACCTTATATTTGCATTTGGTTGAAAAAGTAGAATATACATTGTTCTCTAGAAGGTTCGAATTAACTTTTATTCTTCATTTTAAGAATCTTATCTGGATTACAAAAACATACAAATCTGAGCTTTTTTAAAAAATTGCTTAAGGTTTCTTGTAGCATATTTTATGGGCTGGAATTTGCCAGAAGATAGGTCTAGCAAGTGAGTATATTAGTAGAAGTACTAAAAAGTACTTGAGATTTAAGTATAGCATTGCCCATGTCTGTCGCATAAGAAATCTGTCTATTCTGTGATTTATAATTTTAGAAGTGCCTAATCTGTTTATTTGTGTGTGACTCTTACTCTATTTAAAAGTATTTTATGCCGTTACCTAATAAAATGTTAGTAGAAAATGTATTTTTAATAGCACATTTAACACCTTTTAATTTTTACTACATGGCTGCTCGATAAAGATACTATAATTTCATTCAACTATTTAAATCAAATATGGGTAGTGCTTAGTTTCAGCATGAAGTGGGGCATGGATAGTCACTACTGACATAGAAGAGTCTACTTCTTAGGAAATAGACACCCCCAAAATACTTGCCACATCATTATCTTTCCTCAGTTTTCAAAATGAATCAGAAGCACCTTCTTATCCTCCCTCCCCTCAAGTAGGCAAACTGATTTCCTTTCCTTAGCTTTATCAGTAAACATCATTTATCTTTGAACAGCCATTCAACAAAGACAGTTATGGACTTCGTGAACAGCAGTGATAATGTCATCTTTGTACACAACACAGTTCATCTCATCTCTCAAGTGATGGACAATATGGTCATGGCTTGTGGGGGAATCCTGCCATTGCTTTCAGCTGCGACATCAGCTACAGTAAGGACTTAAGTACTATATACAATTGGTGTGAAAACATGAGTGTTGTGCGTGCCAATTGATTAAAACCATGTGGGGACTACTCTGCATCTGGTGGCTATAAAGTCAGAGGCAACTGATCTTTTGCACTTACCTGAAAGAAGTAAGAATCTGTTTCAGGAATGAAGTCTAAAAAGGATGTTGATTTCTTAGGGATGAGTCAGCTAGTGAAGAATATGATTAATAGTGTTTTATTTGAATGCTCCTATTGCCCTTCTTTTTTAGATAAAATAAGGAAATCAGTCTATGTTAGTAGATATCTGAAAGTCTGAGTTTTTCCAATATTTAGAAATTTGAGGAATATATTTAGTAAAATTAGATTTTTATCAGACTCTACATTATAAATGTCAAACTTTATTCCTTGCAGCATGAGCTGGAGAACATTGAACCTACTCAAGGTCTTTCAGTAGAAGCCTCTGTGACATTTTTGCAGAGGTTAATTAGCCTTGTGGATGTGCTTATATTTGCAAGTTCTCTTGGCTTTACTGAAATCGAAGCTGAAAAAAATATGTCATCTGGAGGAATTTTGCGACAGTGTCTCCGACTGGGTGAGCTATTAAAAACTATTAGTTTGAAATTACTAGGAATTTAACATCTTCAGTGATTCGTACATTAAATTGAACATGGTTTTTCTTCTTTTGGGGAAAGATTTGTGCTCTCCAAGTTGTCATACATGTACATTTTAGTGTACTGTGCATATTAGTAGTTAGCAAGTTGGGTCATGGGGAGAACATAATTTCAAAAATCTGATAAGGTGATTCTGGCTGGCTTATATTTTCCTTCTCCCTCAGTGTCTTTTTTTTTGGTGCCGGGCATCGAACTCAGGGCCTTATGTTTGCAAGGCGAGCACTCTAACCACTGAGCTAAATCCCCAGCTCCTCCCTCAGTCTCTTTTTTGTGCTAAAGTAGTGCTTCTCAATTTTTGTGAATCATCTGAGGGTCTGATTCAAATGCATACTGGATTATATCTGTCTGAGGGGAGGCATAAACTTGTCTCCCAAGCCCCCTCTGATGCCAGTTTCTCTTGTTGTACACAGAAGTACCAAGGTTCTAAATTGCATCATTCAAATTCAGCCTTTTTTCAAATACATTCAGGCAGTGTTTTAAAGCAATTAATAAAACCATTACTGGGGTTGGGGATTTAGCTCAAGTGGTAGAGCGCTTGCCTAGCAAGTGCGAGGCCCTGAGTTCGATCTCCAGCACCCCACCAAAACAAAAACAAAAACAAAAAACCCATTACATTTCCGCTTTCCTGGAAGCGGTTCTTGGTAAAAGTAAAAATATACAAAAAAGACTTTTTAGTGTTAACTACACTTTCTTAGGTGAAGGGAAAGAATTGTTTTTCTTTGCACATGTTTTCTCTGGTTGTACTACTGAGACTTTGTTAAATGACTTCTTATATGGAAAATCAGTGGTGGGATGAGGGGTGTCGGAGAAGTGGAAGCAAACGCTTAGGAGTCATGGCCTTGTGAAGACAGATGAAATGAGGCACCTATGAACGTATGACATGAGCAGCCAAAAAAACCATTTGTTTGAAATAACGGAGATATTTCCTCATATTTAATAAGATACCTATTTCATAAACTAATAAATACCTGTACTTAGCCTTTTTTTGTAGAAGTATTATTTTTACTCAACATGCCATTCAAAGTACTTCACATTAGGATGCTGTAAAGAATTTACATAGCACTATAGAAGTTATTTTAAGTTTTTAAGAGCGATTCTAATTGGTGAACATAATTAAAGTAGAAGCTATCATTTATTGACTATGGTCATTATTGCTGATTTTTACATTGAGTTGGCAATCTGTGAGGAAATTGGAGAACAGAGAAATTAGGGAACTTGTCTAACATTTGAAAGGTATAGTTGGTGAAGTTGGAATTTGAATATATTTTTGTCTAAGAAGTGTTCCTGTTCTTTCTGTTTTAGTATGTGTCTTTAAACTTTCTATTAATAATTAAAATATTTAACTTAATTGCTTTTGTATATGCCTTTTAAAAAATGTTTTCACTCCCCTAAAAGTTTTTCTGCAATTTAAAACTATGAGGTTATACTAGCAATGCTTCATTTTATTCGGTATTCATTAGATACAGAAACTAAGGAACTACTCTTATCTTCCTCAGTTTTATAATTGTAGAAGAGAATTAAAAGATAGTACAGTGTACTCCAGCACCCTCTCAGATCTTTGTATATAGAAATGAGACCTGGGAGTAACTTGTCCAAGATCAGTTGACTGTGTATAGTAAGCTAGGGAAGCAGTCCAAATGTTTTGATCCCTGGTCTCCTGATTCCTGTTTCCTGAGGTTGGTGATTAGAAGGTGGGATGGCAACAGTAAAGGAACCTGTACTGCTGAGAGTGGTCGACACTAGAAACTCCGTTTTGTTTGTTTGTTTCTTGAGACAGTCTTGCTATATAGTTCAGACTGGCCTTGAGCTCACTATGTAGTCCAGGCTGGCCTTGAACTCATGGAGATCCTACTGCCTCAGCCTCCTGAATGCTGGGATTACAGGCATGAGCCACCACGCCTGGCTATCTGGTGTGGTCTTTAACTTTATAATGTAGACACAAATTTGATTTTATGCAACCTATGACAAAATTAGTACAGAAGATATTTTCCAAATGACTGATGCCAAAATTGAGAAAATTGTGTTCCATATTCTCTGTCTTTCTCTCTGTTCCTCTCTTCCTTTTTCTCAACTTTCTTTGCTCTCTTTTGACATCTTTATGAACAATTTTGCCTCTGAATTCTTACATCTGCTAGGTATAGGGTAAGCAGGTGGTATTTAACCTTCCCCACTCAAGTTTGCTGTTTTATTCTTCATTTGCTTCATATTCTTCATTTGCTGTTTTATTCTTTCATTTTATTCTTCATTTGCTTCATTTGCTGTCCCACTGTGCTTTATCATTTTAAATACCAGGAGCCTTAAAGATATGGTTGGGAATTGAGATGGTTATATAGTATCTAGCAATTCATAATCAAGCGTGCATGGCCTAATTTGTCATTTAGAATTCAAAATTAACTTCTAAATAATCTGAGTAATTACTGGTTGGTGGGGACTTTAGTGTGCGTATTAATCAAATTCTTTTTCCTGTTCCCTATCTTCTAAGCAATTTTAATGAAAACCAATAAATGTGGGACCCTAGAAAGCTTCCTATAAATGCTGTATCCCCTCTATCAGTTACTGTTATTTTCATGCTTTAATGGTGCAATGTAAGAAAAACATGAAAGTTTTCAGTTTAACTATTTTTCTTTAATCAAGTTAATGGAAGATTTTTACTCTAGACTAGTTTGTGGTAGTGTGATTTGCTCTCTGTTCTCTTCCACTGTTCTTTATATTCTTTGTTATCTTTATTTTTTTTTTTTAACAAAAGATTGAGCCAGCTGACATGGGTGAGATCTATAGAACAGAACCTGTTAAGATTTCTGAACTGAGCTGGGATGTAGCTCAGTAGTAGAGCAGTTGCCTAGTGTGTGCAAGGCCCTGAGTTCAATCCTCAGTACCTGTCCCACCAAAAAAAAAAAAAAAAAAAAGAAAAAGAAAAAGAAAAAAGATTGAGTTGATTCCCTTTTAGCAGATCCTAAAAATGTAGAACACTGAGCTGTACCACCTCCCTAGATCTTAACTGAATCATAGAGGGGAATAGAACCAGACAACAAACACTAGGTGATAGTCTAGGGGCATTTTAGGAATTTGCTGACTGTTACCGGTTTTAAACAAAATTTTATGTAAATCATATTGTGTAGGTTGTTTATATCTTTTCTGAAATCTTAAATATATTTTTCTTTCCCTATCTTTTCCTTAAAAGTGTGTGCAGTGGCAGTAAGGAACTGCTTAGAATGTCAGCAGCATTTGCAGCTGAAAACCAGGGGAGACTCAGCAAAAGGCCTGAGAACAATACACAGCCTGCTTCCCATGGGGAAATCTGTAGCAAAGGTAAGCATATAGAATCATCAGTTTCAAAAAAGCATACTCATATTTCACAATTAAGATCTTAAATTAATTTGTTCATTTTAACATAAAGTTAAATAAATCTGACAGATACCTAAAATAGTTATTTTAGTCTATGAACATAACATTTAAATGTTTGTGCTTAAGTATACAGTGAAGATTTGCTTATACTTAATCTTGTCTGCTGTTCAAAATGTTTACTTTTCCTGTTTCTTTGATACATTTTCCTTCATAGGTCATTCCCCCCCTCCCCTGCAAAACTCCCTCTGTACTCACAGATCCCTCCACAGCCCCGTGCCCCCAGTAAAGAAGAAAGTCTGGAAAGACTGGGTAAAGGAATGTTACAGCATGAATTTCTGTTTCATGGAATATTGTGTTTATTTTTTTTTAAATCTGATTTTTTAAAATGTTCTTAAACAGAGTCCAGTGGACATTGTGACTGGTGCTATATCTCCAGTAAGAGATCTTGAGAGGCTCTTGCAAGACATGGATATCAACCGGCTTAGGGCTGTTGTTTTCAGAGACATAGTAAGTTAAAATATTTCTTTTAAGTACTCTATTAGCTGACACATATTTCTTCCCAAGTCCAAATGAAAGCAAAGGCTCCTTGCATTGTATAAGGCTCTTTGTCCAGAGGAGATAAGAAGACCTAGAAACCAGTTCTTTTGAAAATGATTTTAGCATCTTAGAATATTGGAAAGGATCGTTATATAAATAGAGTTATTAGTAACTCCATTTGTATAGTGTATTATACTGAAGAATAATACACCATTATTACATAGTGAGCACTGTCAGAGCTTTGCATATACTTGGTAAGTTCAGCAAATTCTTGAGTTGCATACATTTGATAGATGAAAAATCTGTGGCCTGGAGGCCTTATTCAGTCTAACATTGCTAGTGAAGCAGAGAGCCAGGATTCAAACCCAGCAGCAGCCTTACCTCCAGAATCTTTGCCCTGAATGCAGTGACATGGTCAGTTTCTTCATAGTGTATTATGTTAGTGAATATTAGATATTTTCCCCTTGCAACTGTATTAATGTGACAAAAAGGTACAGGATGGAATGTTGCTTTCAGTGTGATGTTTTTCATTTTTAAAGATAAAAAATAGTTTTGTTTTAACTTATTTTGATAAGAATGTGACTGATTTTCATGTAGAAAATTTAAAACTATACAGGAAGTATAAAGATGAAAATAAAAATCATGCCAGGCATGGTGATGTACACCTGTGATCCCCACACTTGGGAGGCTGAGGCAGGAGGATCACTACTAGTTTGAAGTTAGCCTGGGCTATATAGTGAGTTCAAGGCCAGCCTGAACTACATAGCAAGACCCTGTCTCACCCGCCCCCCCCATAAAATTAAAAAAAAATCATTTGTAATCTTATTCATCAGCATTGGGAGTATTATCATTAGTATTTATTGAACACTTACTGTGTATTTTGTACTGGATACTCTAAATATATATTGCATGTATATTTCCTATGAACTTTACAAACTCAGTTTTCTTGTATCCTTTTCTTTCTCCAGTATTTTAGTCCTTTCCTGTGTTCTTGACTAGGTCTTTTATACGTGTATAGAATTTCAGATATTACCAGTGCTTAGTAGTTAATGGATGCTCTGTATGCATTATCTCATTTAATTCTTTTAATTATGCTATGAGGAAGATAGAAATAAGAGGTTTATTTTGTTTTTAAGATCATACAGTTAGCAAGAGTTAGAAATGAGTTAAGGACCTAGGGAATTTGATAAACTAAATAAGGATTTAGCTAGGCATACATAATGCATAACTGATTAAGATGTTAAGACCAAGTAAATGATTTGCCTACATTTAGCAGCACTTATAACATAGCAGAGTTGTATGACAGAGAAATGCAGGCATGTCTACAGAAAAGGGATAGTTAATAGGAAAAGTAGACACATTTTCAACTTAAACTAAGAAATTGTTATATAGTCTGTGTACCACACGAACCACAGATTTTGTCAGATTACACATATGTCTAAGAATTGCCTCAAGTGGATACATTAAGAGAGAGCCTGATGCTTTATTTTTTTCTGAAATGGGTGGTGTGTTAAACTTTTGACATTAATTACTATTAACTTTGAATCTTATTTGTGCCATTAGGTTTCATCTATTTATCTGCCAGGCAACAAAACTCAGGGCCTTGGCATGTTAGGCAAGTTCTCTACCATTAAACTACAATCCCTAGCTCTATTTTCTTTTCCTAAATTTACCTGCTGCTTGAGTTACCTTTAGTTTTCAGGATTTGATGGACATGTTTGAATTTTTTTGTTTAAATTAATTAAACTCAAGCCCATTTTGCAAGTTATCAGAGGAGTGGTATGTGTAGAGTGCTTTGGAACATGGGGGACTCAGATGAGATGTGGAGGGCGTTGACCCCACTGTAGAGCTGGGGTGGGGCCGAGGCTCTTCTCTATCAGTTTCTTTTTTTTTTTTGAGCAGACAATGTAATTTCAGTTCTGGACATGGACAGTAATTGTTACTACTTAAAATACTCTGAAGAATTCTTTTTGCATCCTGTTCTTTATTTGATAGTCTTACTTTTTTTTCTCCCGGATGTTTGTTTTTTAGCAAAGCTGTAACTATGATGTTTTATATATTTTAGTTTTTCTAATTAGGAATAATAAAATTTAGTTTTTATAATTAGAATAATACTCAGTTATTCTCATGTAGTTCTAATTACTGTTTGACTAATCTTATAAATTATATGATGGCATATTGCTTCAGATTGAGGTTCATTTTTAAATATGAGCCAGGTTTTTTATGTTTTGCAAATGGTATAAACCCCTAATTTAAAGGCATTTTCCCCCAAGAGTTTGTGTAATCTTTGCTCAGGTGAATTTACCTATAAATGAATTAATTTATTATATATGTAAAATAGAGTTTTCTGTGTATATCAAGAGATTTATGCACTTTTTTTAATGTTTAAATATTATTATGTGAAGTAAAATTAAAGCATTGTCTTACTCACTTTCTTTCTGCTAGGACAAAACAACCTAATACCCATTCTATCCATTACGTAGTTCGTATTTTTTTATTCAGCATTTGCTTAAAGGAGGAGGGTTTATTTTGGCTCATGGTTTAAGTCCTTGGCTGGCTGGCTCCAGGCAGGAACAGATGGCACAGGGGCATAGAGGCAAAGGTGCTCTGCTCATTGGCAGCAGGAAGCAGAGAGGGGGAAGAATACAGCCTTCCAGCCCACACCGCAGGCCCACCTCCAGACACGCCACTGCCTGACGGCAAGTCAATGGTAGCACCCCGTGACCCACTCACTTCCCACAGGTCCCAGCTCTGAACATGTGAGCCTTTTTGGAGGGGCATTCTAGATCTAAACCATGACATACTCTTTTAATAGTGACATAAACAACTACTTTTATTTCTTCACAGGAGGATAGCAAACAAGCTCAATTCTTAGCTTTGGCTGTTGTGTACTTTATCTCTGTTCTTATGGTCTCAAAGTATAGAGACATTTTAGAACCCCAAAATGAGAGATGTAGCCATTCACTGAAGGAAGCAAGTAGTGAAAATGGGAACGTCTCACTCCCTGGTAAGTGTCCATATTTTATTCTCCATTGTCCAAAGTTTATGTAAAACTTTACCCAGTTAATACATTGGTTCTGGGTATACTTTATACTGAAATTTAAGTCATTTTCAGTATAAAGTTAGAGCCTGTATTTTTATTAATAGCTAAATCTTATAGTCTATTTTAAGTATCATGTAATTGCAGTTGTGAGATGATTTTTTAATTCTTTAAATGAGCATCTAATTAAAAGGCAAATGAGAAAATACCATCATTTACAAATACTTAATATTTTTATTCAGCATTTGCTATGAAGAATAACCCATATTCTAACCAAAGACTAACATGATAGACTTATTAACCAATAATGGTAATAATAGGAATTTTAAAATTAGAAATATAGTTAGGTGAGTAGCTGTTGTAGTCATAGAATTAGCTGCTACCCAAAGTAGGCATTTTATTTATCCAGTAGATATTCATTCATGAATATCTAGGAACTTTGGTATGTTCATGAAACAAATTTCTGCCCTCATGGAGCTTAAATTCTATTGGAAGCAAAGACAGCATAAGTACATGGGATAAGTAAGTTGTGTAATACTTTAGCAAGTTGTAAACATGCTAAGAAAGAAAAGAATGGGATAAAAATGATCAGGAATGAGTGGTAGAAATGGGGTGTGGGTGTTTTCTAAAGGAAGAGAGGAATCATTGGGGAGTTTTGGTGCAGGTACAGCTGGCTTGTGTCTGTTTATTCAGTGGTCCTGGAGATTGAACCAGAGCCTTTCCTTTGATCTACATTCCCTAGCCATCTATTTTTTTATTTTGAAACAGGACTTCACTAAGTTGCTAAATGTTCAGGCTGGGCTTGAACTGTGGTACTCCTGCTTCACCTCCCAGAGTGCTGGGGTGTGCCACTACACTGGACTCATGATTTTTTCTTTTTCTTTTTTGAGACAGAGTCTTGCTATGTAGCCCAGTCTGGTTTCAAATTTGCAGTGATCCTCCTGCCTCAGCCTCCTGAGTACTGGGATTACAGATGTGTGCCACTACACCCAGCTTTGTGATTTATGTTTTGAAAAGTAACACTCTAGATTCTATGTTGAGGATAAACCTTGGAGGGCAAGAAAAATCGTAGTTTTGGTTATAGATTTTTGTGTAACACACTACCCTGAAGCTTAGTGGCTTAGAACCACTACGATGTTCATCTTGCTTTTGTGATTCACTCCTCCCCACCCCACCCCCACTACTGTACATTGAACCTAGGTCCTTATGCATGGTAGGCAAGCACTCTACCACTGACACCCCTCCCCCTTAAATTTTTGAGGCAGGGTCTTACTAATTTGCCCAGGTTGGCCTTGAACTTGAGATCTTCCTGCCTCAGTCTCTCCTGAGTAGCCAGGCTACAGGCATGCATTGCCACACATTTGTTTTCATGATTCTGTGTGTTAGATTAGATAGTGCACAGTGGGGATGGTTCATCCCACTGCAGATGGTGTTTTCTGGGCCTGAGAGGCCTAAGAAGAGTTCTCTACTCATCTGTCTAATGCCTCACCTGGGGGAACTGGGAGTTGAGGCTAGTTGACCGAAGCCCCAGAGCTGGCCTTAAGTCTGGGCTGTCAGCTTAAATCCTCATTTTCTTCCATTAGTGTGGAGAGTCTGTTTTCACATGGTTTTTCCACATGTTCTGTTCAGCAGGGTAGATCAGAAGTCAAGATTTCTTAAAAGAGTTTTTCAGGGATTTGGGGACTGCTAAAGCTGCTACCTTCTTAAAGCTAGGACCCAGAACTGGTCCAGTGCTACTTCTTTTACATTAGTTAAAGTAATCAGGCCCAGTATAGTTTTCAGGACTTCTCAGGGTAGTGAATATAAGGAAACCATGGACAGTAGGATTGTGAAAATAACTACCTTCCACCACCAATTAGGAGGACGGTGCAGTAATCCAGGCAAGAGGTGATGGTGGGATGGACTGGGGTGGTAGCTGTAGAGCCAATGAGAAACAGTCACGTTCTGGATGTATTTTATTCCCAGAGAAAACAGGATTTTAAAGTGTTAGATGTGAGTTATGGGAAAGAAAAAAACCTAGTCAAGAATGAATACAAGGTACATGGTTGGGGGTAGACTGATGGAAAAGGTTCTTCTGGAAGTACGAAATAAATTCAACTTTCAGCATGTTGAGTTTAGCTGTCTTTTGATGTAGACGATATCAGGCAGACCATATAACAGTCTGAGTATTTTATATAGGAGCAGAGAGAATGCAGAGGTATTTTATTATTTATGTGTTATACGATCTATTTTGATTATAGGTGCATTCACGTAGTACATTTATAGATAATATATTCGTTTTTGCTTTTTAGAACATATTTCAGAATTTTGGCTTTTCAAATATATGGCTTTTCACATATATGGCTTTTAGGGCTGAATATAACTTCTAAACTTTTTTATTTGTTCTTCTGTTTCTGGGTAAGATGTAGAAAATCCAACAGTGGCATTCGGCCCTTTGACTCTTCCATCTGGGGAGGAATCAGTGGAAAGCACATCGTCCTCTCAAAGGAAGGATTCAGGCATTGGGGAGGAAACAGCCTCTGGTTTAGGAAGCAGTGCATATGTTACTCCTCCAGCAGCACCTTTGCGTGTCAGTGCAGGCCCTGATGCCATCAGTGAGGTGCTGTGCACTCTTTCTTTAGAAGTCAATAAATCTCAGGAAACCCAAAATGATGGAGGAAATGAGTTGGATAACAAGGCGACACCAGTAGTTCCAGTTTCAAAAAATGTCAACGTGAAGGATATTCTGCGGAGCTTAGTCAACATCCCAGCAGATGGAGTTCCGGTGGATCCTGCCCTTCTGCCGCCATCCTGCCTTGGTACTCTGGGTGATCTGTCTGTTGAACAACCTGTGCAGTTCCGGTCTTTTGACAGGTACTACAGATAGTTTTTGTTTTGGTGTGCTTAGATTTTTAAATTGTAAAAGATTAAACAGTTTGGTTCAACATGGCTAAATTTTGTAGCTTTAGTGGTAGAAAGAAATGTTTTGATCTGTTTCGTAAAAAGTATGTTGTATTTGGTTCATACAGCATTTCAGATTTTTTTCCATACAAATAAGATTATATAGAAATAGTTTTAATGGTGTACTGGCAAATTGTAAAACAGCTTTTGTTGTTGTTGTTTTTACAACTTGGAAATTACTTACACTTACCAGTGGCTCTCCGTTACTGCCTTGCTAACAGTACTGTGCCAGCCTTTGTGAAGTAAAGTGGGAATCTGAATTCCAGCAGACTCAGGAATTCAGCAAGGTTTTCAGAGTCCTGACAGCTTGAGAAAGCTGTCTAAAGATTCTGGGTTTTGTTGATTTTACTGCCCTGAGAAATCCTTTGCTAATTTTCCTAAACATTTCCTTTTTACATAATTCTGCCTGTAACACACATATTTTATATTATACATACTATATTAAAAGTTGATATTTTAATCTGAAAACAAGCTCTAATTTACAGAAAGTTCCTAGTACAAAGAAATTTTATTTTTCCTGAACTCTTTAGTTAATGTAGTATTTCATCACCTCTTAATATTTTATTGTGTATTTTGTACGTAACTATAATGTATTTCTGTAAATAAGGAAATTAACATTGGTACAATATTAATCTTTAATCTTCAAACACCTTTTTTTTTTTTTGATGCTGGGAATGTAACTCAGGGCCTTGTGCTTGCTAGGCAAGCGCTCTACCACTTGAGCTAAATCCCCAGCCCCTCACCTTTCAGTTTTTAATAATTGTCTCTTTAATGTTCTTTGTAGTACAGGGATCAAGTTCAGAATTATGTGTTATGTTTACTTATTTTGTTGTTTTATTCTCTGTCAGCCTGGAAGAATAGTTCCTTATTTTTCCTTGAATTTAACGATCCTGACACACCATAGGATTGTACCTCAGCCATTTTTAGAATATCCTCAATTTAGATTTGTCTGATGTTTCTCAGCACTAGATTGAAGTTAGTGTGGTTTTGGCAGGAATGTAACGGGACTCACACTGTTTCTTCTCGTTGCATCCTACCAAGTGACTCAGGACTTTATCTTGTTACTAATGCTGCTCACTCTGATTGCTAATTAGAAAGGTTCTAGGCTTCTTTACTGTAGAGGTATTCCTGTGAAGAGGTACTATAAAACACCATCAACATCATCAAATTTTCATTTCATTCATTTTATGGTCTTCTGTTTCCTGTATTATTTGTGGCTTATAATCTGTTATTGTTGTTTATGTTGATACATAAATTTAGCCAGTGAGATTTCCTTCCAGTTGACTTCTGTTTTCTTTTGACATGTTTCCATCACAGTTTAACCTTTTTAAATGAATACTTTATTTTATTGTTCCTCATGCCCTTCGTTAGACTGTGCCTCAATATATTTTTTACTTACTCTAGTCCTTTCCCTCTATCAGATTGTTCCCTCTTTCCCTTCCTCCCATCCTCCCTCTGGTGGGATCTCACGGTGTCGCTAGGTTGTCTTAATTAGACTGCTGGCCTCAAATGATCCTTCTCTCTCAGCCTCTGAGTAGCTGGGACTACAGGTGCATGCCACCTTTGTTTATCTCTTGTGCTTCCTATTCTCTTTATTTCTTCTCATCTCCTAACTTCGTACTGCGGATCTGCTGTGGGTTGGCACCATAGACACTAAAGTTTGTGAATATTGTTTATGGTACTTGAGATTCTTGGAAAGAACAGAGAATATATAACTTCATGGAAAGTCTTTGGCATCATCCTCTGTTATCTTGTCTCAGTTCTCTCTGTTTTAAAGTTAGGCAGTACCCTGGAGAATATGAGATTGACAGTTTGAATTTCAGGTAAATGATATATAGCTGTGTGGATAATGTGATATTATAAATGGAGTGGATCCTAGATTCAAATGTCTTTCTTTAAATGGTTGTTTTTTAAAAATAAGCTTTTAGGAATTAAAACATTGACTCTGGAAATCAGACAAAACAGTTTCTCTTATTAGTGAGTGTGGACAAATCATCTCATCCCTAAACTAATACTGTGTAGCCATGAAGGAGAAAAAAAAGCCAAATGAAATGCAGTGATGTGAATGGAAACTCAACTACCATATCTAATGAGCCATTTGGTCCTTGCTGCTGCATTATTGTTGTTGTCTTGTGTGTATATTGGCACTAAATATTTGGAATACATATTGCAGATAAAAGGGTGATAATCCTAGTATGTACGTATATGATGAACTTATTAGTCAACTTCCCCATTGTTGGGAAAAAAGTACCTGACATCAACAACTTACAGGAGAGTTTATTTGGCCTTATTACAGAAGGTTTAGTCCATGTTTGACGGGTTCCCAGGCAGAAATGTCATGGTGGAAGGGCATGACACAGGAAAGCTACTCAATCTGTGGCATCCAGGAATCATAAAGAGGAAAATGAGGAGCTGAGGACAAGAACACACCCTTATAGGTTAGCCTCCAGTGACTCACCTCTTTCTTCCCAGGCCCAACCTCCTACTGGCACATTCAGCTATGAACTCATCAATAGATTAATCCACTGAAGAGTATAGTGCTCCCATGAACCAGTTACCTTCCAAAAACCCCACCCCTGAACACATGAGACTTTTGGGGACATTTTAGATATACATGCTAATACTAACAAATCAACAAAATGACTAATGTGCTAGAAAAATGGAAAATGATAGAAATCACTGTTAATATGTAAAGATATTTGTATCATTAATGATGATGGAAATGAATATTAAAATAACTAGAAGATATTTTTCCCCCAATTTAAATGAGTAGAGTTTTTAAGATGATGCCTTTACTAATGAGGATGTAAAAAATTTTGTCTAAAGGGCATACTACTACAATTTATTTGAGGGTGAATTGCCAGTAGTAATTAAAAATTAAAATATGTAAACTGAGTTCCACATCTAGATGTTTTTACAGAAGAAAGTATATACAGTAAAATATTTTTCTGCAAGGGGAATTTCATGATTAAGCTAATACGTTTTGAGCTTTTTACTCTATGAAAGTCTATTCTTAATACATTACATATTTAGATGGGTAGTTAGTATTTTCATTTTTGTTTTACAGATGAAGAAACTGAGACGCAAGAAATTAAGTAGCTTATAGTCTTACGCTAGTGAATAGTGGAGCTAAGACTTGACCCTACTGTCTAACTGTTGTGTCTTCTTTGATGTGCTATGCCCCGTTTCATAGCAGCATTGCTGTTTAATAGTGAAAAATTGATTAATAGATGCTGGTCTATGAAGGATTTGTTTCATGTGTTACTTTTTATGCATATTGTGTATACACATTGAACATTCTTAGAAGATCTCAAATGCTGCAGAAATTGCAACTTTTTGGGCCTTGGCATTAACACCAGGTGTGGAAAATTCAGCACCTCATGAGATAGGTCACAGTCAAACTGCAGTTACACCAAAAGTACAGTATTGTGTAAGTTTACCTTCAGGGTACATGTGTAAGGTATATATGAAACAAAATTTCAAGCTTAAAATCGAGTCCCATCCCCGGGATGATTCATTAAGTTTGTGCAAATATTCCCAAGCAAACAAAATAAAACAAAACAAAGCAAAACCCTGAAATCTGAGATACTTCTGGACCCACACATTTCAGGCAAGGCATACTCAACATGTATGTACAATGCAGCCATTAAAGAGAGAAGGGCAGAACACTGTGTTTTGATGTAAAAGGATATGGAAGGTAATTTTTAAATGAATAAAAAGTGTACATACAGTTTAGAATTTGATTTTTAAAAGACATATATTTGTTCACATATCCCTCCAAAAGTAAATATTAAACTATTAATGACAATGGCTGAATTTTGAGAGTGGGAAGTGGTGTAAATCCTCAACTTTTTAAAAAATTTGTTTACAATTAAGGTTATAAACAAAAATGTTTAAGTGTAGCTCCATTTTTAAATTTAATATATCTTGTCAATATAGTCAAAGAAATTATATATATTTTGACATGTATTTCCTCGTAAATAGTATTGAAATTAATTCCAGGCCTTCTTGATAAGTGAGATTATGAACTTCGTTAAGAAAGCAAGCTTAAGTAATACTTTTTTTGGAGTATATTGAAATAGGAAAGGTAATTTTGATAATAGCATTTTCCAGAATATTCTGTGGAAGTTTACCTGGCTGGTATGCATTAAACATATTGTCTGATGGAGAACAAACTGCTCTGTTTTTTATCCACTTCTTTCTTAGCAAAAGACACCTTTTGAGAAACTTTTATGCAGCCATGGGCCAATGGAGTATCTTTGGGAATTTCAAAACATCCCTCTGATCCGTATTTATCTCAGGAATGCTGTGTCAGAAATCACAATTCTCCTCATATCTTAAGAATTATCAACTTACAAGCAATAGCTGGAAAGCTTAGAGTAGCAGCTATGTGAGTGAAACCTTGCTGAGAGGCTGCCAGGTTGTGGGCCTTTGTTAGGGGAAAGGTGTCTGTGTTCATTCCCATGCCAAGATTCTCGCTCTTATCTAGTTTGAAGATCCTCGTTGTTGATTAGGGGATGCCAGGGATTTATCTTGATAAAGTTCAAGGGCTGGTCTGGCTTTTCAACTGGATCCTTAGGGACTAGGGGACTAGAGGGTTAAGCTAAATGCTTTTTTTTTTTTTTTCTCTATTTTAGTGAATGGTTTGCATGTTAAATGAAACAGCATTTATGTGAAGGTTTGTGGTATTTGAAACTGATTTAATTCTGAAAGGGAACTTTTGAACCATAGTTAGCAAGAGGATATTGTTGCTGTTTGCTCACTATTAGTTAAAAAACAATTTCAGAATCCCTGGTTCATGTTAAAACAATAATCAGTAGTAATTTCACTTGCTATATGTGGGACCTGTGGAATATGTAGTACTAATCTCCTAGGTGGTAGTAAATATAAATGAAGTAATTGATGTGTGTCCTTACCACAGTAACTCATGAATATTAAGTATTTATTAAAATTGTTGAGTCCATAAAGAAAAACTTTAAGTAAAATTTTATCCTTTTTGACAGTACTAGAGATTGAACCCAGAGCCTCATGTAAACATTCTTCCATTAACCTACATCTCCAGCCCTTTTTGTTTTGAGACAGGGTCTCTGTCAGTTTTCCAGGTTGGCCTCAGTCTTGCAGTGCTTCTGCCTTAGCCTCTTGAGTAGCTGGCTTACACTATGCAGGCTAAGATTTTATCTGTTTAATATTTGGTTTTTAATTGTCAATTTGGAAAACCAGCCTACATAACCGGCTATCTTTCACATTTTTTATGACAAAAAGCTGAAAGTATTTTTTGTTAAAATTTATGGCTTTATACAAAAATTCAGATAAGTATTTCTTATCATTAAAAAAGATTTCATTATGTTTCTTAAATAGAAACTTAAGGGCTGGGGTATGGCTCAATGGCAGATAATGTGCTTAGCCTGTGAAAGGCCCTGGGTCCAGTCCCTGGTACAAATAAATAAAAAAATAAGAAAAGACACTTAAAGCTGTAATCTGAGAAAGATGGTGGAAATATTTCTTGCGTATTATTTGGCATATAGACTCTGAAAGTTTGGTCTAATGCATTGTATATTTTCTTTGTATTTTCCAAAGCTTTTTATAGAAAGATAATGTAAAATGCTTAGTTCTGGCATGATCAGTCTTACTTGGTAGTGATAAATTTTAATTTCTAGACTATTTAATTTGTAAAACATGCATTACTAATTTAGATTTACAGATACATTCAAGATGAACATGATAGGTTAATGATCACTTCTGTTGAAGATTTTAATCTTTTGTATGAGAACTTTATAGTAATAATGAAAATGATTGGTAAAGGAGATTGAAAATATACCAAAATTCGCTTACCACTGAGTGTCCTTTTAATTGGATTATTATGACTGGATTGTCTTTATTTTTACTTCCTCAGAAATGATTTGAATCAGTGAATTTAGAAATTCATTATTTCTTTTTTATGTAGTTATTACATAGATAAGACTAAAGAATGCAATTTTTCCATTTATAAGCAAATATATTTTAGTAATTTAATGATAGTTCATGAATAATTTAATATCTTGGTGATCTTTGCTACTGCCATTTGTTGATGATTATAGTACAGAATTAATTTTAAATGTTAGTATGATTATGATGGTTGGAAAAACTTGTGACTATGTTAAAAACTATTTATACTCTAAGTGAGTGAATTGTATGGTAATGTGAATTGTGTATCTCAAAACTTTAATAAAGGTCAGGATGAGGAAACAGTTCAAATTGGGATTCTGGTTTTACAGATTTTTGTGGCAGTTCTGCAACTTCTTTCAGCTCTTTACTATTCTGACCTTTGGTTTTTAAACTTTAAAAATGGAAGTAATATATACCTTAAGATTTTGAGTACTGAATAATAATTTCTGGCATAGTATCAGTGTTTAATAAGCCATAGCTGCTATTAAAATGTATAATTTTATATTATATAACAGGATTTTGTACGAACACAAGAATAGTGCAGTGTGAACTCTTTGGGAAGGCTTACCTTTGAGCAGCTTTGAAGCAAGAGAAAAGGAGATTCTTTCAAAGGATTGGAGTTACAAAATGATGCAACATGCTTAGGAACCATCAGCATATACTGAACAAATGTGTGACCAATGCTGAGTTAAAGTTAAATACATACGTAGAAGGCCATATTTCCTGGGACTTTGTATGATCTTGTACAACAAACATATGTAGAGCTGAGTAAAAGAATAGATGTTATGACATATTATTATTAACAGCAGGATTATTAACATGTTCTGGGATTAGAAATGAAGTTGAGTTATTTATTGTGCTGAATTAACCATGCCATCCTGGACAGTTAGGTTCTGTGCAGATGATAGAACATCTGTACTAAATTTTTTTCAGCGTTTTATTTTGAAAATAGTCAAACATAGAGAAGATGAAAGAATTGTACAGTGAATACCCATAGACTCGTTACTGAGATCCTTTTTTAAAAAAACCTTTGTCTGTATTTGTTTCTTTATACAGCTATCCATGTATCTATCAACCAGTCTTATATTTTGGATGTATTTCAAAGTAAATTGAAGGTACTGTGTTGGCTCACTTAATTCTGAAACACTCAGTGTATAGGCTCTCTACTGGTCAATATAACAATATGGTTTTTTAAAATAAATTAACCTACCACAAAAGGTAGGTTTTTTTTTGTTTTGTTTTGTTTTGTTTTGGTCTTGCTTTGTTTTTTGCAGTGGGGATTGAACTCAAGACCTTGTTCACTCTAGGGAAGCTCTTTACCACTGAGCCATGCCCTTCGGCCTGAAAGGCACAAATTTTAAGCGTATTGTTCGATAAGTTTTGCCATGTATGTTTCATGTATGTTATAAAACACCCATCAAGATGACATTAATCTTGAAAGTTCCTCCTTCCCAGCAGGTCCATGTCTCTGTTCACCAGTGGCAATTATTAGTCTGATTTTTCTCCTACTGTGGATAACTTTTGCTTGTTAAAGGAACTTCTGCAAGGAAGCACAAAGTGTGTGTTCTTTGTCATAAGGTTTCCTTCATTCAGTATAATGCTTTTGAGATTCACGCATGTTTGTGGCAGTAGTTTCTATGATTTTATTGCTGAGTGGTATTTTATTATATGTTTATCACCATTTAAAACTTTATTTTTTACAAGTATAATTGCACACTTTTTGTAGACTTAAGTTTTCATTGGAAAATTCTTTGGAATGAAATTTGAGGTCAGAGGGTAGATATATCTGAAATTTTGACAATAGAAAAAGCATTCACTATTTTAAATACTATTTTTCTGTGCTTCTGAGTTTACCAATTATATGGGTAAATTAGATAGTTATGGCTCTCTCTTTTGTGCATAAATATGAAAATAAATTCTCCATGTTTCTCCTTTCTTTCTTCCAAAAACAGATTGCTAGAGGATAGGGATTTTCTTAAACAGCAGGCTTATAGATTTCTGCGTAGGGTGAGAGAAACACAAACCTCTTTTTGTATTGTTTTCTGAGCACACCACCAACGCAGATATACATACACACACACACATATGCACACGTACACACACATGTACATGTTCATGTGCACACACACACAGAGGTCACATCTACTTCCCCTTAAGTCAATAATCTTCATCTGATATAAGCTACTATGATTTAAGTACACCATTTTGGATTGGGGGCTCAGGTGGCTGTTGCTTCTATTTTTTAGTGTATAGTTAACATCGGCAGTCACCCTTATAATGATGTGACACCAGCTACCCTCGAGTACATTGAATAAGCCATGCCTAGCACAAGAGAACTTGATTTAATTGGCAACACTGTTTGCCCTCACATGATAGTCACTGAAGTAAAACGGAACCTATTTTGCTTTGTTTTATCTCTTTTTGAAATAACTACAAAATGTGTTTTAAAATACTACAATTACATAATTTTCACTTTTAAATGTATTTATTGGGATCATGTACCTAAGTAACTGTGTTTAGAAAGTGAATACTTTGAAGTTACTAAGGGAATACTTGCAGCTTGCAGTTAGAGTATCGTCAACAAAAGATGTGATTAAATGAATTGAATGTTGAAGACTTTAGGTTTATGGTTAACACCAGGTAATTAAAAGTAAGCACTGCTGTGGGAGTGCATTATATATCATCTGTCCTCTTTACCTCATTAACTGGGTTTTTGCATGTTTATGGAGTTAACTTCAATTAAAAATGCCTTTTAAGTTGTGTCTAACAAGGTCCTTTAGTTACTATTTTGGTGTAAAGTATCACACTTTAATTGAAATTAGTATATCATAAATACCTATGTTAGAATAACACAGGATGAACAACTTCCATTATTTAATATTTTTGCATTTAGGTGTTTACTTATACATTGTTTTTCTATATATTATTCTCAGAAGACATAGTCTGTGGGTTTAGAAAAAGAAAAATTTGAGTTATGTATATACATGTTAGGAATAATGTGTCTCTGGTTTTTTCCCCCTAGAGATTCTCTGTTTTATGATTTTAAATTAGCAGTTCTTTAAAATCCTTGTAAAACAGTGTTGGAATCTCTGCTTCAGTTCTTTTTTTTTTTTTTTTTTGAGCTGGGGATCGAACTCAGAGCCTTATGCTTGCAAGGCAAGCACTCTAACCACTGAGCTAAATCCCCAGCGTCTGCTTCAGTTCTGAGGTTAAAAGATAGTTAATTCCTTTTTTCTCTAGTGTCACTTTTCCTCCTTTACAGTATATATTAAAGTGTATTTTATGTGTTAGCTAAGTAAAGATGATCCTAAGTCTAAAAAACCATGTGTTGGGGCTTGAGATTTAACTCAGTGGTTAGAGTGCTTGCCTAACAAGCATAAGGCCCTGAGTTTGATCCCCAGTACCAAAAAAAGAAAAAAAAAAAAAAACCCAAACCCATGCGTGGTAAATGAAAGTTTAAATGTTAAAATGGATTGTTGTATTTCTAAAAAGTTTTAGTTCCAAAAAAACTGAAATGCAAATAAATATGAGCATGATTGAAGAGATTTTGTGTTGGGAAAATATTCTAAATTGCATATCAAAATAGACATAGGAAGGAAAATTAGAAATAGCATATTAATTTTTATTTTGGAATTAATGTGATTAACTCAAGTGATCTATATTTCTTATTCTATTTTTTTTTCATCACAGAAGTGTCATTATTGCAACGAAAAAATCAACAGTCTCACCTTGCACATTTGTTACAAGTGCACCTACCAATGCTGTGAGTGTTGTTTCTTCAACAGAGTCAGCCCAGACCTCTGATGTGGGAGGAGAGTCCCCGGGTGAGTTAGTTATCAGTGATGTCACTAAACAAATGTTTTTAGATCCCAGTTTAGCAAATTTAAGGATTTTTGAAAAGAAAAAATCAAGAAGTTGTTAGGCACATTGGAAACCATTGTGGTTTACATTACACTGTTGCATTGTGTACTGATTTTCTGAATGAACTTGAGTATGATCAAAGAAAGGATTTCAGTATTTTCTCCACTCAAACTTAATACTGTGTAATAGATTAGATGCTGGTATGATGAATAGTGGATGAATGAATACATGGATTTTATATATGTGTTTATGTATATGTGTATGTATCTCAATAAGAAGGTTTTGGTGACATGTAGGTTTTTAAAATATGGTTATTGATTGTTTATATACTATCTACTGCGTTTTATCCTGCATGTTTTTATAAATTAGAGTCTTGGAAATGGAATACTCTTCTGAAGTACAGCGTCATTCTAGCACTAGATAAACTGGTTAAAAAAATTGTGTAGATTTTCCTTTTGCCCTTCTCCTTCTATACTACTTCTAAGTTTAAAAACATACAAATAAATGATTATAAGATCCTTAATCCCTGTATGTTGCCTGGAAGTTTAGTGGTGCTATCGGGGAGACTTGAAGAACATGAATTATTAAAATGACCAAGGTAGGAAAAGGGGATGTTCTCATGATCAGATTTTCTGTTTCATATAAAAAAAATTAATAACAAGATAGGGTGGCTCCAAAAGGGCTCATATTGTGACTCTAGCATGACTTTAATGAAAAATATAGGAATTTTGAAGGACTGACTTGGTGGATTTTATGGTTAGAAATAATGTTTTTACTTCTTTTGGGACATTACAAGCAAGGTTTTGTGCTACCTTGATTTTTATTTTAACAAAAAATTTGTTTTAAATACACTATTTTTAGGTCAATTTTAGATTTATAGAAAAATTGAGTAGAAAATATAGAGTATAGGAATTATGTATCTCTGTTTTTCTCCCCCTAGAGAATTTCTAAGGTTTTATGATTTTAAATTAGAAATTCTTTAAAATCCTTGTAAAAACACATGGAATTTCTCTATACTGTATACTTGAGTGGAAAGTATAGAGTATAGGAATTATGTACCTCTGGTTTTTTCACCTGCATCCCTCTCTTCCCAGAGAAAATTGGTAATCTATTGTGGTTTAAATGTACAAATCCTTTCTCCTTTACCCCCATTCGACGTCCTTAAGAAAATGAACTGTGGTTTTTCTAGCCCCTTTTGGGAAAAATTCAATAGTTCCCAATGTCTATGAAACTGTTTACTTGCATCTTTTAAATTCAATAATAGTTAATACCTCTGCAAATTCCCAGAGCAAACAGCAATTTGAGAATTTCAGAATACACTTAGTACAGTATTTTCTTGTTAGTTTGAATATATTGCCCTTTAATTTCAATTTATGCAGCAAAGTAAATAGGGTCCTCTGAAGACTTTTAAGTATAATCTTTCAAATTTAAATCATAGTGTTTTCAAAAACAAAATTGAAAAAAAAAAAACCCAGAGTTTTCAGAGGAGATACAAGAAACAGAAAGAAAGCTGAGATACTTGGGTAACATTTGACATAAACAATATTTTACATTTCTTTCTGCAGACATTGTAGTTTTTGTCCAATAAATGCATTATAGTAAAATGAGGAATTTGCTGTTTTCAACACTATTGTATTTATTGGCCAAAAAACTGTAATTTTGATTGATCTGGCCCATAATATACCTAACGTATGAGTATTTTCCCCTGCTACTGCAGTTTTTTGCAGGGGTGGGGTGCTGGGGATCGAACTCAGGGCCCTATGCTTGTTAGGCAAGCACTCTTCCACTTGAGCTAAATCCCTGATTTGTGATTTGGTGTTCCTCAAATCGTTCACAAGTTTTTCCATGTTAACCTAGAGTCTTTATTTTCTATTACTACTTAACCTCCTTGATTGATTGTTGGTGCTGGGTATAAAACCATGTGAATATAAAACATTAAATAAGAGTTTTGTACCAGAAAGGTTTAAACTGTTTGAAAACATTGATATTACAGTCAGATTTACATGTAATATCTGTGTATTACATGTAGTATCACTAAAGACTGGATAGACTGATACCAGAAAGAAAATTAGAACTTCTCTCATTTTTATATAAGATATTAACATTGGAGAAGTAGGGTGAGGGGATAGAAGGGTTTAGAGTTGAAGTCTAAAATTAATACAAAATAGAAAAGATTTGAAGAAAAAAAGAACTCTCCTTTATACAAGGTCAGTTTTTTCTATTGAAATATTATCACTAAAGTTATTTTATAGTTTAGCTTTAAAATTAAGGATTTTTGTATTTGCTATTAAGTGGTATACACTATTAAATATATAATGTTTTTAGCATAGAGATTTTGGATTTTAATTGGAATATTTTACCTTAGCTTCTCCAGCCTTTTATCAGCAAAAATGTATAATCTAGTAGCAACAATGGTAAACTTCCATTTCAAGATTTTTAAAATTTTTATTAGTACATATTTGCAGTATGCAAATTTCTCTTCAGTGTTGAAGGTTCTTCATTAAAGGACAAGGTGGATCCTTTATGTATGGATGTTTTCAAGGAAAGTAAATGAAAAAAACACAGTTTAATAAATACAGAAAAGTCTGGAAAATTTAAAGTTATTCATCAGGCAAAAATTTAATTACCTAATATATAGTATACTTCTGTATTTAGTATGCCATTACTCTTTTTCAGATATATTATAGTATTTTCCACAATGCTATAGAAGCATTTTATGAAGGGTTAAATCAAAATTGAGTCTAAGTCAATGAAGGAACTACCTGAACTGTTCACCAGTAATTTATATGTTGAGTATTTGCCAATTTGCAACATTTAGCAGTGTGACAACTTAATAAAATACTAGTAGGCTCCATTCTGTTTATCAGAGCCGTGAATATTATTAATTAGAAAAATCTTTTATGTTAGGGGAACGTATTTGGGTCATAACAATCTTTGTTTTATGTAATAGTTAACCTGAGAGGCTTATCTTTATTAATTCAATAAAATTTTGTTTATTTAATGAATTTTTACTGGCACATTGACTACCCCTCACAGAATTCTCATGTGGCCCAAGAGACCCTCACAGAATTCTTACGTGGCCCGAGAGACAGACAGACAGACAGACAGACAGAGAGACGGACACATAATACAGTGTAGCAGTGTTTAGGGATCAAGAATTGGCATTTGTTTTAATAATTCTTCATTGTAAGTGACATTAGTTATTTAGACTCTTAGGGGCCTTAAATAAACAATTGACTGGATAGATGCTAGACAGATGATCTATTTGCATTTTCCTTTGTGTTCTTTTGAATGTCTGGAAACCCGTCAGTTTGAAGGAGCCAGTTTATCTGTGCAAGGATAAGGAAAAGATAAGTCAGTATCCTTCCACATGTTAGAAGTAGGTTCTGCACTTAGATATGCGTGAACCTCTGTTGGAAATATTTAATGTTAAATTAATCTGGAATAAATTTATCATGAGTTTTTTTTTTCTGAATTGAAAATATGCAGAATACATTTGAAAATATGTAGAATACAAAATATGCAGAAATAAATTACGTTTTCTTTCTGGTAGGAGTGAAGTTAGGTGTGAAATTGCTGATATATTCACTTTATTCTCTCATGTGAATTGTGACTGTGTGTGTGTGTGTGTGTGTGTGTGTGAGAGAGAGAGAGAGAGAGAGAGAGAGACCAGGAATGTAGCTCATGGATAGAGTGCTTGCCTGCCTTGCATGAGGCCCTGGGTTCAGTTCTTAATGCCAAATTCCATGGGGTAAAAATAGATAAAAATAGATTTTTTTGAACTTTGCCTAGTTTTCTCCTCTAGTTTGAAATTTTATTCTGAAAAACGCAAAAGCAAATATTTTTCCGACAAAGTAGAATATTATAGATGTACTTCAAAAATTATCAGCATAGGAAAATATATGTCTTGGTTTCATTTTAAAGTTAATCCTATGCATGCTGACCACAGCTACATGGTTAGAGTTTTGTGTGTGGTTAGCTCTCATTTGAGGAAAGGTAGTGAGAAATGTGGGTGAGTATCAGCAACCCGAAATTGCCAGTCAAAAGAATAGTCAGAAATGTTATACTTAAATTCATTTTGTGGTAGGTGTATGCTTACAGGTGAACTCAGTAATTACTCAGAAGTTAACTGGGGGAAGATTGGTACACCACTGTCCCAAAGGAACCATGCCAGGGAGACTCACACAGTTTAGATTTCTGGATCCTTGTGTTTGAGAACTGGTGATCAAAACTGATAATTATTGCTCATGTATTTTCTTAAAGACCAAGCATATTTCTGAGAAGGTCAAGTTGTTCCATATCCTTGCTAATTCTTAATTAGTTAGATCCACAAAACCTCTGAACAGTTGCTGGCTGTGCTTGTGTACACCTAGAATTTAACTTTGTTTGCCTTGCCTAGAAGATAATGTTGAATCACAATACCCAGAGACAACTGAAATGAGCCTGAGAAAGTTCTGGGGGTGGTGTGAAGTAGTGACAGGGTTGCAGGAAAAGGTTTTCTTCTACAGGTTGGGGCCAGAATTAACAAACATTTCTGGCTATGCTTTGTTTTTATATCAATTTGATAAGTGAAAAAAACATTGAAATCTACTTTCATGACAGTTAAATCTGGGATTGATTCTGCTTTTTCACTTTTCAGTAGATTTGGTTTTGATTTTTTTTCAGTGAATCTTTTAAAAGGCACTTTAAAAGCTTCATCTTCTTTCAGTTTACCTATGTTGAGGGAGTGGGAAGGGGAAGGGGAAGTAAAAAGAATTAAGATATGTTTGTATGTATACTAACTTTCTACAGTGAATGAAATCTTCAAGTACTGCAGACATGTATGTACTAATAAAAAAAAGTTTACCAGTGTTACTGAACCAGGCTTATTTTTTTCTACTATACAGTATGCTAGTCACTGAAATGACAAGTTTTGCAAAATAGACTATTCATGAGGCACCAATTGTGAGGAGATGGGAGCCTTGAATCTCAAATCTGCCTGCCCAAGGTCAGAGTTTAGGGGTACTTATGGGGACAAAGAATCAGGGTGGTCTGAGGCATAGGAACGGGTGATTGGAAATAGGGCACGGTGAGGTGATCAGTGGTCTGTGCATGTGTAGTCAGACTTCATGGCCGTAGGAAGGATGCATGTCCAAAAATGTCAATGTGATCTGAGGGTAGACTTTTCAATCCTCTTACGTCAGAAGGGCATTCTTTGGACACCTGCACCGGCCCAAGTGAAAGGTCAGTGGTTTAAACTGGTTTGAGACAGTTAAGATCTTGAAAAGCAAGTTGGGTGTGTGTTATCATTGTGACCCATACATCAGAGGTGTTATCCACATCAGAGCTAATGGGAATATGATGCTTGGCCATGTGACCTCCCATGTTGGTGATAAAAGCAAGTAACTAAAAGTGAGTGAAGCTAGAGGCTTTATTCAGAGTTTCCCTCAGTTTTATCTACGTTTTGTGTCAGATAAATAGCTATTGAAGAATTTGGGTACATTTTCAGCCTGGAGAATAGACTAAAGTGAAACATGGTCATTTTCTTTACGTGTTTTAAGGAAGGTGAGCTGTTATTTATTATTTACTACAGCCAAGGCCTTTTTGAAGTACTTTAATCCTCAAAATAACTGTATGTACTCAGCATCACTGTTAACTTACAGATAAGTAAAATAAGGCATAGAGGACTTAAGTAACTTGCCCGAGGTCACATAGTAAATTGTAGAGCCTGCATTCAAACACCTATTCCTTTATCATTTCAGTCTTGCAACAACTGCTTATGGGTGTTGTTGTGATTAGAGACTTGCCCGATAGTGGTAGAGTTAGGATTCCTTTTGAAAATTGCTGGATCACAGGTGATCAGTGAGGTGTTTTCTGCCAGGGTAAAACATCTTTTCTAAGAAATATTGGTAATGGAAGTTACCTGATAAGTTGATGATTGAGATAGCATGAGAGGTTAACAGAATTTCCTTTAGATATGGTGGAAATCGCTGTGGTTTAGATGACCTGGCATTTCATTTTAAAAGCAGGAAAGAAAATGGGTTTCAAGAGGAGAAGAGCAGAAGATCTTTTTATATTTCTTGTGGGAATTTAGTAGATAAAAAAAGAAGGCACAAAGGCACAAATAGAAGGCACAAAGGAAATGAAAATGATTAGCATAAATTACATACGCGTATAGTGTGTCACTCAGAAGTATTTGCAGGATTGTGGAAAAGTAATATTGGAAGATCTACTGTATCTTAAGTACAGTATTTTAGGTATTGTAAGAATCCTATTAAAGTTCGGTAAAATTCCTGCTTTCTGTGTCATGCTGGTACAGGTGATTTAAGGGAAAGAGTCTACAATTTTGCATGGCAAATAAGTGCTACACATTTGAAAAGTATTTGTAATGTGTTTTAAGAGTTATATTTTAGTGACTATAAATAATCATTATGAATCATCAAGAAAAACATTCCAATAAAAAAGCTCATAGTTCTCGTTTTGTGAAGTGACCAGTAAATTGGGAAAACATTCAGTTTCACCAGTAATGGAGTGTTAATTGTGTATTCTTTCTCAAAAGCAAATTGGGAATATGTATAAGCATTTGAGGTCGATTTTTATTAACTTTTAGGAAGTTACGTCAAAAAAAAAAAGGAATGTTGCAGATTTTCTGCAAGCTTATGACAAAACATTCTTAAAGAAAAAAAAAGCTGGAGAATAAAGTGGCAAAAGCAGATTTTATTTACAATAATCCTGTAGGGGAAAAGAGACGTCAGCATAGAAGTAGCTTAATTCTGAATGCAAGTATGAACAAGTGGGAATTTATAGCGAAGAAGCAGAGTAGAGGTTGATGGACAGAAAATTACCAAGAGGAAACATCATGGGTAAGGAGGGATACTGGTTAAAGCAACCTAAGAGGATTTGGGCTGAATACTGCTGATTGATTGTATATCATCTCGTGTGTCATCAGTGTATGGTGGACGATATGGAACCCCCGTGGTGACACATTACCCAGGCAGATGTTGGCAGATAAAGAACCTGGTGAGATATTGAGGGTGATCATTTATGCAGGGTAGAATTGAAAGGGAGGTTCTTGCTATTCTGACATAGCAGGGTTCTTGTTAAAACTGGGTTTTACAAGGAAGTACACAGATAGGCCTGGGAGGTGGTTTAGGAGCATGACTAAAGTTGGATCAAGCCAAAAAAATCTTTGTCAGGAACTGGAAACAATTCAAATGAAAGTCTCTGAATTTAGGTTGGTCTGGTATTTTCTCATCATTAGAAATAGACTGTGCTTCTTTGGGAGAAATATTACAGAATAGATACGAGAAAAAGAATTCAATCACATGGTGCTTATCATCATCATCACTATTATTATCATTATTATTATTAGTAGTAGTACTGGTAGCACTGAGAATTAAGCCCAGGGCCTTGTGCACGCTAAGCACATACTGTACTTAAAGTGGGGATACTACTTTGTTGTATCCTTAGCCCTATGCTCAATTTTGATTTGTCTGAATATCGATGACAACTTTGATCACTTGATCAGAGTGGTGTGTGCCAGGTTTCTCTCCCTTTGTCCTTTGCTCCCTCTTTTCTGCTGCCTTTCTTCCATCTTTCCTAGCATGCGTGAGGTCCCTATCCTTGAGCCTGGGACCTCATGGATGCTAGGCAAGCACTTTGCCGCAGAGCTGTATCTCCAGCCCCAGGTTTGTGTGTTATAAAGTTACTCTTCCCTTTTTAATTCATAAATGTTTTGTGGGGGAATACTTTGAAATTCTTTTTTTTTTTTTTGTTGCTGGGGATCGAACTCAGGACCTCGTGCTTGCAAGGCAAGTACTCTAACCACTGGGCTAAATCCCCAGCCCAACTTTGAAATTCTTTAAATATCTCATTCCTCATATTGTCAGTTTATTCATATCAATATGACCTTTTGGTTTTGTACCTTATTTGATGGGTGATGATCAGTTGCATCGTTATTTATTTTATGCTCCGCTCATCCTCAGTTTGGTGAGGGAGTCCATTCAGGGTAGCTTCTGTGCCCTTGTGACGTATGCTATAAGTTCTTGGGCATTCCCTTACCTTCTAGAATATACAAGCAGATGTTTGAAGCTCATTTTATGCTTATCTTCGATAGATCTCTAGTCATTTTTTTCTTTTAGTAAATAGTATTTAGAAACCAAGATCTACATATTAGGTGTTAAAATGCTGTTCGTCCCAGATCTTTTCAGTGGACATAGCTAGGGACTGTATGTGTAAATTTATATTGTATATGTATTGTTATAAATATTTCTATATGGGTATAATATAAAAGTATATATGGCTCTGACCTATTAAGCACAAGGCCCTAAGTTCGATCCCCAGACCGCCCCCAAAAGTGTATATAAGATATGTATACTCCTTCACATATGCTTATTTCTCTCTCTTTATTATAACATAAATTAACAGAGGTAACTTTAATTTCTAGCCATTACCTCATAGTTTTTCTTTCTCTTCCACTGAAATGCCTGCTTCACACTGTTTGCGTTCTGGTGACTATTTCTGGGCCAATGCAGTGACCATCCTGATAAAGATTCTTTTCTTAATCTGTTCTAGATAATCACTAGTTTAAAAAGGTTTTCGAAAGAGGAATTTTATTCTCTTTCAAGCACATTATTTTTATATTTTGTTCAAAATGAGAAAATAACTGATCATAGTTGTGACAAACGATTACAGATTCTCAGAGTTCCAGGTTTTTAAATCCAATTATATGTGCTGCCATAATTTGAGTCCTACTGCTTTGTAGTGAGGAGGTTGGAGGGTTTTCTCTGGTTTATGACTTTGGAATCAAATAACAGTAGGACCCTTAATTCTTGGATACTTACTTTTCTCACAAGCATATCATTAGCAACATTATACTCAGGGTGTTTACTTTGTACAACTGTTTTTCTCCCCATTGACCTATATATTCTTGATGATATAAAATAGCAAAGTAAAGTTTTCAGATACTTAAATAATTTTTCCTTGATTAGTTTTCTACCAATGCTTTGATTTGATTCTGTTGCTTTCTTGGTTTATCTGTGTTTTCCCACAATTAGGTTTCAACTGTCTCCTCACTGCAGTTGTATAGTACCTTTGATTATAAAATGCTTTCTGATTTGAGAGGTGCTACTTTGTGGAGTACTGTGCATTTTATCATCAGGAAATAGGTTGTTATGGAAAAATACTCTAGAGATTTCCTTAATTCTGGTTCTTTTTAAATAGGGCCAGGATCACTGCCTTTCTCAGCTCAGTTCTTTCTCTTCCTGACTGCACGTAAAAATGTTTGTCAATGTTGTCCAACCAACTGCCACCAGGACTACGTTTTTGGTTAAATAAGTTGATTTATTTCTTTTGCAGTAAGGAAGGGAGTGTCTCGGTAATAGAATTTATGGGATTTGAGTTTCTATTAGGTGATTTTGAGGTCAAGGAAGTGAAGCTTCTGCAGTGAATATTGCCAGAAAGCAAGGATAGTTCTATAAATAGACATCATAGTGTTACCTAGAAGTAGGGAAGACTTGAGTAAGGCTAATGATATAATTTGTAAAGAAACAGAGGTCACTTATGTTAGAGTTTGAGATGTTTGGTTATGTTTCTTGTTTGGCCAGTCTCTTTTGGGACATGGTTTTACAGTGGTATTGCTTTATGTTAGTTCTTCATGGTCACAGAGTGTCTTTGCCTGATGTTAATAGTTTGGGAAATTGTTTATATTCAATAAGAATGACCAAGATCTACCTGTGAGACCCAGTTCAGCTTGTACAGCATCACATCCTGGATGATAGTACCAGGTCAGCTGCTGGATGCTAGAGAGGTGCTTAGTGACAATAATAGTAGGAAATGGAGAGGGAAGTATATAGCAGACTAAAAATATTTACCTACTAAAATAAAGGAGTTGAGAATGATTTCGGGAATCATTTCTGCAATTTATAGTAGTTGAAGACATTCCCTTGTGTTAGATTTTCTAGGCTCTAGAGATAGATGAGTGAAAATTTTAGGGTTTTGTTTTCAAAAAGTTCCATATAGAAGTACACTTAAAAAATCATTTGGAAGAGTGAAGTTAGGTAGAGGTGATACAGGAGAAATATAATGCTCAACCTGTTAGACGTCAAATATGTTGAATTTGTGGTTCCACAACATTGAGTAATGAAGTCGTGAATCAAAGGAAGAAGTTAGGAGAGTTTTATTGGAAATAATAATAGGAAGAGTAGCTCATGGATTTCTAGGAGGGGGTCCAAGTGGGTGGCCACAGAGGCCCTTTGTCAGGGGTAATTTATACATTAAAGTCACAGTGTGGGTTGGACTACAATTAACCTTTAGGATTACAAGTATAGCTGCTTAGCTAATATTGGAAATGGGATATAGTAGGGGTACATAGAAGGAACAAAGACATTTTTCGCGAAGGGCTGGGTCCAGGTGCTCTGGTCACCCACCTGGGTATCTTATGCCTCTCTGGACTCACAGGACCAAGTGATGCTAATTCCAAGTAACTATTAAGGAGACATGTAGGCCTGGCCATTGCATCTTCATCTTGAGGCCTGGCCTTCTTAGATGTGCCTCAAGCCACAATTCTGATGTTTTAATTTTTTCTGCTCACTTCCTTGAGGGCTTGGTCTCTTTCTGACTGTGTATTAATTTCTGTTTGACTAAGCTATCTATAATAGAGGGAGATGGTGACCAATGCTAGGCATGGTTTCAGGTTGTCAGTCCTGTCACCTGTCAAGTCATGGTGGGTTTTCAGTGGAGCAGGCCACCACCCTAAGTCTTCCAGTGGGAACATTGTGCCAGGAAGTGCCAAATTGCTATACCCCTTTCCAGATGGCCTTACTGTGTCTGTGACTACAATAAAATAAAAATAAAAATCATTTGAAATGCACTACAACAAGTGCAGTGAATTATGTACAGTAACCATAGTGAAGATATGAATGTGAAAGTGTAAATTTGCTTGAATTGTTTAAGAACAGTTTCTCAGATATTCCTTGGTTGTGTGCCAGACAAAACTCAGGAGCATTTATAGCAGAAATTATCCAGTGCGTGTGTAAGGACAGTTTTTCATGGTCATGGAGGTATAACCATTTAGTTAACTTTGGAACTAGCTGCTTCTGATATTTGCTTCATTTAAAAGAATGCTTCTGCTGGTCAGTTTCTGTTGACACTTGATGCTGACTGGAAGGAATTTCGAACCTAATTTAGTGAATTAGAATTTACTTTTGTGTTGTCTTTAGCTCTTGGAAAGATTGCTTAGCATGATAATTGACCTCCTAATTGATGTTTATATATGAAAGGATTAAAGAAAAACATTGCTAGACTTTAATGTTATCCAAATAGCTATGGATGTTTGAAAAATGTATTGTATTTTTTTTTGTTGTTGTTGACTAGTATGAAAACTTACTGTTTCTTCAAATCCTTGTATTTAAAAACAAATTTTCTGGATTATTTTTCTTTTATAGGCAGTAGATCATCTAATACAAACTTGCCCTCAGTTCCAACTGTTGGTTCAGTTCTACAAGACCCGGTTTCAAATATGAGGTAACCCACTAACGTGGATATTGTGATTTATGCCTTTTAATGACTTTCTGTAGCTATTTTTTCCTTTTCTCCCTCATTCCTTTCTTCCTTTTATTCTTTCTTCTTTCTTTACCTCTCTTTCTCCTTCTTTTTAAGAGACATGACATTTAGAGGCTTGGGATTATTGTAGAAGTTCATTTTATTTCAAAAGACTATGAAATATAAACTGTTTATAAGAAATGATTATTAGTAATAAAAAATAAATGCTATGTGCATTTTATTTACATAAACTTATGGCTTATGTTTCAAATAATTGTAAATCAAATGTTTGTGATTCATTGTTTTTTCCTATAAAAATGCTGAAATAGTAAAGACAGCCAATCTATCAAAGCCACTGTAATACTGAATTATATAGATCATTTTTTTCTTTCACTTAACAGGAAGTATGTTTAATTGGAAGTATGAATTTCAAAATTTAATTTGGAATGCTGTGAACATCTGTTCTACTTCTAGAGCCTTAGTGGACACAGAGCTATTAATTCTCCTTACCATGTTGGGAAAGTAGTACTCCACAGTAGGCACTGAGAGCATAGGCTTGTATTTGTGATATCATTCAGGGATAAGAAGATTTATGAGATATGTAGAGAGAAGTAATGTCAAGGGTAGTACATGTGAGGGGATGATCACCAAGAACAGAAACTTATATAAGTTTACGTTGATAGGTCAGTACCAATGGCATAGTGTAAACTGGAAATACTCCTAATATGAACAGTTAAATAGAGAGTATTTTATATTATTTGTTTTGCTTATAAGTCTATGGCTACCTCCCAATTTCCTGAAACACAAGGGAGCCTTTAAAAAAACTCATTAAATGTGTATGTTTATGTATGTATGACTATATATATATATATTCGTAGAGATGATATGTAAATTGAGGTCATTATAAATGTGCCCATGTATTACATAGTTCAGTTAAAAAAAGCATATGACCCGTTTCCTTTAGTGTGTACACATTTATTGAGTCTATGTCAGAGAGTGTAGCTGACAGCTTAGAGATGAAGACATAATTCTGGAATTCAAGGTACTGATAGTTTAGTGGTAAACAGACAAATTTGATGAAACCTTGAGCTCATTGAGGTTATAGTGGGGCTAAAAGACAATGCTCTTAGCTGGTGAGTTCCAATTTCCAGCAAGAACTGCTACTCAGAGTGGTGGTAGTTAACCAGGTTGTCTGCAGGAATCAGGATGGCAAGCTAAATCAGGAGAGAAAAGGTATTTTGGGTAGAATGACCTATAGATATAGTAGTCCTGCTTTCTCAGATCATATTTTATTTTTCACATAACTTTGCATTTTTATGGAAGTACATTTTATTTTAAAAACCAAAAAATTGATAAATTCTATTGAATAACTTGGGTAACCTAATGTCTTCCCATTAGTATTACAGAGAGACTAGAACATGCTTTGGAAAAGGCAGCTCCTCTTCTGCGAGAGATTTTTGTAGATTTTGCACCTTTTCTTTCTCGGACACTTTTGGGTAGCCATGGACAGGAACTGCTTATTGAAGGAACAAGTAGGTGATACTTCTTTATTTCTATTTACTTACATTTCAAGATTAAAAATTTAAATGAGTAATAAATGGACGGTGTTTCTTTAAGTATTTTGAACTTTTGATAAGGCTTCTTGTGAGAGAAGATTTACTCTGAATTTCCTCAGGCAGCACGTATCAGTTCGAAAGAGGACAACTTTTCAAGCAATTAGTTTTATTTAAGAATGTAGACTGACTTCAAAACACCAGTCTCCACTTCTAAATTAGAACTTTTTAAGAAGACGCAGGACTTTCATCAGTGATGATGTATAATTAACATTTATTTCAAAAATGCGTGGTCTGGATGATAGCTAAGTCTCCTTATCTTTTTCATGGTTGGTGATTTAGAATAAGAGGCTTGTATTATACGCAAGATCAGACTACTTGGGTAAACACTCTCATGTATACTCCAGTGTCTTTAAATATCAACTTATAGCTTTAGTTGTCATTTTTTTGGTTGTGTATCAGTAGAGAGATGATCCCCTAAACTCTTTGTTAAAATGTATGAAAATCCCATCTTTTCTAAAGTTTAGGTAGGTTAATAGTTTAAGATACCTATATTGGAGTGTAATGGAAATGAAGGTTTAGGTAAGTTAATAGTTTAACATACTTGTATTTGAGTGGCAACCATGGGACATCAGCCCTTCATTTGACTCTTAAAATAACTGTATTTAATTAATAAGTGTTAGCCAAGAATTTCATCTCTCCCATAATTGTATGAGTGATCTCTTTTCCATAGAGTCAAAAAGTGGCAATGATTGTATTTGGAAAAGAAAGTTCTGGTTTTAGAAACATTCAATTATATTTTGGGTGGCAGTTTACTTTGATCTATTAAAGGGAATAATTTATTTGACTATGGACTGTTTAATGAGATAATGAAGGACTTTTATCAACTAATAAAATTTATTTATTTATTTATTTATTTATTTATTTATTTGTGGTGCCAGGGATCGAACTCAGAGGCTCGTGCTTGCAAGGCAAGCACTCTAATCACTGAGCTAAATCGCCAGCCCCAACTAATAAAATTTAAAAATAATTGAATTGATAAATCAGAGAGTCTGTGTTTGCAGGGCTTTTTTCCTAATTTTTAGTTCACATATCAAACATTTATTTTTTTAATTATATATTTGTGTTATAGTACCAATATCTTTCATACAGAAAGCTTAGTATTAAAGACGTAATATCAGGTCTCTATGGCCTCTGAAGTCCTCTGTCACTTAAAATTAAACATACTACAGTGCCCACCCCCAACAAACCTATTCCTACCCCCCTGCAAAAAACCAGATGTAGTCTTCAAATCAAGCTATGAAATATTATTTGATATTTTACTAACACTGGTATTGTGAGCATTCAGGTCAATACTCAGTGGAGATAAAGATGTAAATAAAGGTGTACACGTATAATTTTTCCTTAAATATATGAGTTTTGCAATATTCCATGTGTGGTAGAAGGGAGAAAAGACCATCTATAAATCTTTCTAATTTTGGACAGCTCAAAGTTCTTTTTATCCTAGTTACTAATTATATGTGCGGACATAAATGGCCCAGATCAGGACCAAATGATAGAATTCTGATTCCTCTTGCATAGAGCAAGGATTATTGTTCTAATTGTGGAAAGTTCTGAATTTACTCACTGGAAGTAGGTTTAGAAGTTAGAGTGACACCCATCTTCTTGTATCTGAGTTACATTTTATGAAAAGTAGCAAGTTTTAGAACAGCAGAGGACCACACCATTGATGAGAGGTGATATATGCTCTGCCTTTCCCTTTCAGCAGTGGCCAAATTAGTCTATATTCATCTTAGTCTGTAGAATCTACACTTTGGTCTTGTTAATGACCTGCTTGCCTAATGCAATTTACAGAAATTCTTCAGCCTTTTTTTTAGACCAGTGCTAACAGTGTTACCACCATCTCTAACAATGAGAAAAACAGTTCTAACTTAAAAAAAATGGTGGGGTGAACAGCCTGTTTGATTTGAATGTAATTTGTAAAGCTTCAGAATGCCTGCATATACCATCATTGAGTTTAAGGCATTGTTATTCAAAAAGAGAAGAATTGAATAGCATGAAGATGAAAAAGAAAATGGATAGGATACATGAAGGAACTTTAATGCAGACAAAGGAGTGGAGCTGGGGATTTAGCTCAGTGGTTACAGTGCTTGCCTTCCAAGCACAAGGCCCTGAGTTCGATCCACAGTACCAAAAAAACAAAACAAAACAAAACAAAAATAGGAGTAAGATTATAGGGGGTTTAAGAGCCACCAGTAATTTTTTAGATATTACATGTACCTTGGAACCTAAGCTTATGTTTGCTCCGAAAAGTATAGAATTAACAATTGCAATTTTCTGGTTTTTAGTGATGTGAATTAGTAATTTTAGTCCCATTAATTATTACCATGATTTTCTTTATATACTGGTTATATAATGTTCTTTGAAAGAACTACTTCAGATTTTATTAATAATTAATACTAAAGAATTCTTTAGATGGATATTAACTATTTAAAAGTTCTTTTCAAAGAATATCTTTGGGGAACCAAAATAAAACATAAAAGAGAAAATGTAAATCAATTAATTTATAAGAAATCAGGAATATATAACACACAATGGCTTGGATTTCTGTTAAGGTTTAGTGTGAAGTCAGAGGTCAAGGTACTAATAAGAGTGTTTGGGATGTCTGCTGCCATGAAACAAAATGGAAACTTGATTGATAGCTAGAGGGTTGAAGGGAGAGAGTGTGGTGGAGAAAGCAAAGGTCAGGGAGCCATTTCCCTTCTCTGCAAGTATAATGATCAGCTCTCTCCAAAACAAAATGTAGATGATATTGATCAACATGGCATGTGTTGTGCACATTCATATGAGTATTGTGAAATGTCATTAATTGTAATAAATGTTTTAGTATTTTGAAAGTTGAACTAGCTTACAAAAATTGGTAGTTATGATGCTAGGTTTAAAGTAACCATGGAGTACCTGGTTGAATAATATAGCCAAATGTGATAGGACTCTCAGGAACATAATAATGTTGTCTTTTAAAACCTGCTGGACAAAATGATATAAAGAATTTGTCCTCTTTTTTTTCTTTTTTACTTTATATAATTTTTAAAAAAATTCTCTTTAGGTCTGGTTTGCATGAAGTCTAGTAGTTCAGTTGTGGAGTTGGTTATGCTACTGTGTTCTCAGGTGAGTACATGAGTTGAATTAAATTCTCACATGAATTTTTTGTGACAAGGAAATTCTATTTACATTACCAGAATTTTTGTAATAAATTTTGAGTTTGCTGTTTTAACATTATTTTTATCTTACAAGGATTATTTCTTGTCCTTCATATTAGCAGATGGTTTAAAAGCAAGTACTGAGAGAAAGAAGAGTAAATGAGAAACAAAGGTTTTTATAGTCATATTAAAAATGTCTAGATCAAAAGATCTTGAGATGACTAAGTTTCTTTGCTGTGTACATTAAGGTTATAGAAACAGATTTATTTCTATACTTTGTGGAGTGCCACCCTGATTCCACTGGGAATCGTGGGTTTACTTCCCTTTTGTGCAGAGGTTATAAAATGAGTGATAAATAATTTTGAATCCTTGTCATTGCTAATTATTTTTGACACACACAGTAGACTTGGGAAAACATCAACAAAAGTGTGGCAGCCAACATAGTAAGATGTAGAAAATAAATTCCTAAGAGCAAAAATACTTTTAATGTTCAGAACATTGTACTTAATGTGGTACATTTTAATGATTTTTAAAACATGTAAAAATCTTATGAGCATTTGTTTATGTTTTGCAATTAAACAGATGAATGTTTTTATTGAGTTTTCTTTGTAGTCTTTTAAAAGTGATATCTTGCTGGCAGTAAATTCTCCTACTTAAAACTTTAAAATAGCCTTTTTTAATAGGCAGGGTATTGGTCTAGAGGTCAAGGGTTTTGACCCATTTCAACACCTTTGACCTTCGTTTACAACTCTCATGGTTTACTTGCCTAACGAATAAGGATAATGCAAAATTAATGTTTCTTTGCATCGATTTATTTGTTTTAATCCTTATATTGCCAAATTTACTTAGACTGTGCTGATGGACATTTCATGAATACAAATTAAAGAATCATAGAAGGTGTGAAAAGTCAATTCTATGCATTATCAATAAAGTGCAGTAAAAATTACATCTAGTGGATTTTTTCTAATGAGCTCATGAAGAGTAGTTACGTTTCTTAGTGGGTTTATTTTTCTTAGACTTAGTGAGAATCATGTTTTTATAATTGAATCATCTCCATTAGAAAATTCCATTTCTTTAAAAGCTGACTAGATAACATTTCTCATAAAGCCATCTGATTTGAAATAATTGATATTTTATTTCTTGATTTGAAATTGCCATATAGTATTCTTATACCTACATGAAATTTCCCTTATAAAAAGCATTCATTTAGGGTTTATTCATAAGAATATGGCTTTATTGTTTATAGTGATACAACTGTTTTGTAGGTGAGTTTTAATCACGAAGTGCATTTTCTGGTTTAGAATTGAATGTATTTTTTGGTACATGCAAGCTATTTCAGATATAGTATATTACATAGTTGAATGTTAGAAGTTACAAATATAAAGAATGACATGTTGTAACATACCTATTTGTCATGTACGTCACAGTGCTGCTTAATACTTATCCAATCAAATGAGATACAAAGATCACTTGATAGAGTAACTTTCAGAAGTCGGAAATTCTCAGGGTTCTTGTTTGAGTAATACATTAGTGGGTATTTGACGTCTTTAGCATTTTTTATGAGTTCTTCAAAAGTTCCATGGCATCTATACAAGATGTAGCACAGTGTGAAAAACGATGTGAAAAATGAAGCCAGAATTAGGTCCAGATGTATACAGATTGTTCCAGGGTGATAATTACATTTTTCACTTTGAATTTTCCTAATTCAAAGAGGTCAGCTTGGTAATCACAAAAGTGATTTATTTTGTTAAGAAGTGAACTGTCTTCTGCATGAAAGCTTAAGAGATATGAAATTGAATTTCAAGCCGACATTTTGCAGACACTGGGTGGGGATGTCTTGAGTTTGATTGATAATTTTTTTTTAGTGTGAGATAGGGTGGGAAGTAAAAAGCTACCATCGTGCTAAAATTTTAATTAATTTTTAAAGAGGAGATGGAGAGGATTGAGTGCCAGAGATCGAAAGATCAGGTCAAAAACTCCTTTTTAATCACATAAATAATGGGATATGCTTATGAACTTAGCATCTGCAAATTTGATTTAGAACTTTACAAATTAGTTGGTGTTAATTTCATGACAGTCATCCTTGTTCTGATTATTTTTCTTGAATTCATTCAAAACTTATTTTCTTTTTTGCAATTTTCAAAATAAGGTGTTCAACCACATTTTATTACAAAACAGAATTAGAGCCTACATTTAAGAAATGAGGAAATGATCATATGGGGTTTGCTGCCAGTAAGACCGCACAGATTATTGTGTATCTTTAAAGCTTCAACTAGCATTATATTGTTCAATGTTCATTCACTCAGTAGTTGATTGAGCATCATTTTATATTTTGTTCTATTTAAATTTCAACAGCATTTAGGCAAAATGTTACCATTTTGAGTTGAAAACTTTCTAGAAATATTGTTAAACATACACACACATTTACGTGTATATATATTAAGAACCATTACTATAGTATAATTTTTTTCTGAGCTGTAGATTGAATTCAGGGCCTTAAACATGCTGGGCAAGTGTTTCACCTTTGAGCCACATCCCCAGCATAAATTAATATATATATATATTTATGATTTATTATTTGAATTGTTGAATTACATGTAAAACAAGAACTAAGTAAACCCCAGAGGCTGATTTAAATTCCTTTATTTCTTAAAGAAAGACTGCATATGTTCTTCAGGAAACTATATGTTCTCTGATGCACACAAAATAGTGCAACAAACTCATAACTACATTTCAGATTCCGTTTGTCACAAGCATGTAGTTTATTTGTGCCCCATATTAGTTGTGCATGTGTATAAACTTGGTAGAAATCTATATGGATTTAAAGTAGATGTTAAATACATGTTTGAAGTAATATTACTCCAGTGTTTTGTATAGTATTTGTATCTTGCTCATTTGACATTAATATCATTTTTGAAAAAATTGACATTGCATTCAAGGCCACTTTATAAAAGCGTTACGTTGCTCATCCTAATTCAGTCTGACATACATTCCAATAACACTACCTCCCTTCATGGGTTTAAAGCTAAATTTATGACTCTTCATTGTGAAGTGCATCATTTAAAAATGGTTTCAACCCAAAACATCTAATAAATAAATAATGTGTATGGCTACTCAGTAGTAGACTTTGTAGACTAGAAATCATTCCATCGGATACTCAGCAGTCTACTATCGGAGAGGGCTGTCAGATAAATCTTGTGGTAGCTGCATTCGTGTCCTGTAAATCACATATTATTGTCTGAGCCTTCTGCCAGGTCATCTATTCTTTTCCCATTTATCAGAAATGTATACAGAATATAGAAAAACTAGAAGCACCATGTACTCTGACCCAGCATCCTGAGTAATTAATTAGCAAAAGGTAATTTAACATATTGCCTAATCTGAATTTTCTTGAAGGATTTTTTTTATTAAAATGGGTAGTTTGTTACTATTTTGGGAAATATTTTCTTCACGCAAAGCTAATGAAGTTTGGTCATTTTTGACTTAGGTGTTTCTATGGCTCTAAATTATTAATTTAAAAATTATACTTTTCGGGCTGGGGATTTAGCTCAGTGATTAGAGTGCTTGCCTTGCAAGCACAAGGCCCTGAGTTTGATCCCAGGCACCACCAAAAAAAGATAAAAATAAAAAAAAAATAAAAATTATACTTTTCATAGTAAGAACCAGATAGTTCCATTCTTGGGATTCTTTTATGTCAGTTTTATGTTTGAATTTTTTTTTCTGAACCTTAATAGTAAAATGCATCTCTTTTCCTTCACTCTTGTATAATTTCTTTTCTTTAGTGCTAAGTTTCTACTTCTCTGTTTTGAGTTTGTCCCTTCTCAGTGTGTAACACTGTTACTATTTTTGTCTTTTTAGTTCATGAACTTTTCCTTTTCATAGTTGTTATGGGTATTTGATTATGAGTAGGTAATCATGAAAAACAAAAAATGGCCGTTATTAGGTCTCTTTTATTGCTTGAGTCTGATTTCTTACCATGCTGAAGTATTTAAAATTACTCCAATGTCTTGGCTCATGCTTTATCTTTCCTTAAAATGCCACTCTTTTGATAATTCTTAATTCTTGGCTTCTTTATGTTCAAAATTTAGCTTAGTTACTCCTTTTTCAGACCATTACATCCATAGTTTGTATCTTTCTTGTCTGTCTGTATCTTAGCTTAGCCCTCATCATAGTATTTACCATGAATTGTAATAAATTAGTGGTAATTTGTTTACTTTATTGTTCTCTTTCACTATATTCTAGACTCTGTAAGGTAGTTACTATTTCTGCTTTTCTCATTAAAATATACCTACTAAGAGGGGGCAGAAGGGGATAAGAAATGAAGATATGATATGTATGTGTATCAGTTCCTCAAAATGAATATAATTACTGTGTTTGGCAAACATATAGTAAGAAAAAAATGAACAATTTTTTCTGCAGGTGAAAAAATTGTCTAGTATCTAGCACAGTTCTTGACATATGAAAGTTGCTCAATAAATATTTATGGGAAAAGTAAATCATTCTGCTTCTAGCAAAATTACAGTCTTTTCTGGATAGCTTTCCTTGACTTCCCTCTTCCCCATGATCCTAAGCCAAAGCATCTGTTCAGGACTCTCACTGACCCATGGTATAAGAGTTTTGTCTGTATTTAGATTGTCTGTGGGTTTTTGCTCTCTCACATGTGAACTGTAAGTTTCTTGAAGATAAATGCTTTTAATTTTCTGTTCTATGCCCAATCTTCAGCATAATTATTGTTGAAGCGGATGTTTATGTAATTGTATGATGAACAAATGGTGACATGTATCATAAATTGGCATATTTTTCACTTTTGCCTTTTGAATTTTTTCATTCAAAAAATCACCATACATTTCAATAATTACTTTTTATATTGTCCTCATTTTTTTTAGGCCAGCTATTCTATCATTTCCAAATACCGTGGTTATCTTCATGTATAAAGAGTGTCTTTGTTTTTTCATTTTCCTTTGACTTAATCATACTCACCTCTTTTAAAAAACTACTTTCTTAAGGCATACTTTCAATACAATAAATATGCATGCATTTTTAAGTATATAGACCAGTGAATTTTGACACATACACAACTGTGTAACAACCTCGTTAATCCAGATAGTTCCCTCTGCCTCTTTGCAATTGATTCCCACTTCAACCACCTAAAGTTGCATTAATTTGTGTCACTGTCGATTAGTTTTACTTACTTTAGAAATAAGTGGAAGTTTATTTCTTTTAAACAGGTTTTGTATACTCTTACTGTGTTGTAATAAATTACATATATTCTTTTAGACTCAATTATGGAAATCAGACTCTATATTTATTTGCACTAAAACTATCCTGTGTTACAAAATGATGTGGTTTTTAAAAAGAACTAATTGAGCCAATAAAAGAGGTTCATTTTTTGCCAACCACAAAATAGAAAATTTGACTTAAGTTGCTTAGTGGAAATAAAATGTTTTGCATCTATAAGGAAATACTACAATATAAGGCTTTTCTGCAAAGTTATTGTGAAACTATTAACTATAATTTTAGAATTTTCTGTATTTACTGCCAGCTAGGCTCAGTTCTGATGCCATCTCTACTACAGAACTTTGACTGCCTTGATTGAGGTCTCCTCTTTATGCATGCTATGGTATTATTTATTCATTGATTTAGCAAACATGTATTATATGCTTTTAATATTAGTCCCTTCCTTTAAGGAAACAGTTATTCTCTAAAATGGTATGAAACAAGTAATTAGTGAGAGAGACAAAAAATGTAATACAGAGTAGAATTTTATAAATACTTTAACACAAAATATGGGGGCAGTGAGTAGTGAAGGATGGAGTGTGTGTACAGACACACAGACCCACCCACCCACCGATTAACGTTTCTCTTGAAACTAATTTTGGTTTTGTTCAGTAGTAGTTATTTTAGTCTACTAAAATGAGTTTCAATCAAATTCTTTTTCTTGGTTCTATTTATGATTTTATAATTTCACTAGGATCAGTAGATACTTAAGTTCTTAAAGCATTTCTTCTACTCTGTCTGTATGATAATAATGAGTGTTCTATGTAAATAAAAGTTTTAAATAAACTTGGGAAGTGTTGTAAACATATTTCAGTTGGATATCTTTGCTATTGGTCCTCTCAAGACTCTTAGTGTCAGTATGTGTGTATGTATGTGTATACACATGTATATGCTATGTGTATACTATATGTATATATTCTGTTTCTACTGGTATATAGTAATGCATACTGTTGACTCTAATGAGGATAGTGTTATCATATGTAGTCACAGAATACTTTTTTTAGCATACTACCTTTGAATTTTTTTTGTGAATTGTAACTCGAGATACTGTTGTATCAGAAGAGAGAGAGAGAATGTGCAGGAAATATGTCTTTTTAACATTCTGTTTCTATGTTTCTCTACTTCAGTCACATTAAATAATGAAAACATGCCAAATCTAGGAGTTCTCTCCATGAAGAACTAATTATTTTTGCTTCTTTCAGAGATAATTTTCTTATTCTTTCTACTCTGTACTTTGGAATATGTCTCAATTTATTCATTGTTTCTGGAGGAAGAAGCCTTCACAACAGATTACAGTGAAAGGTGGTATTCTTGGGTCAGGGGTATGGGTCAGTGGTAGGACACTTGTGTGGGATGTGTGAAGTCCAGGGTTCAATTCCCAGCCCTGCAAAACAAAACAGAAAAAGTGGATATTCTTTCTAGAACAATTCAAATTCAACCAGGAACATATTTTTTTACCCTATTCATGTAGAACTAATTTCAAGTTTAAAGATAAATTCAAATGTTTTGATATCAGTTGATTATATGATTATTTCCTATACTGATTGAATCATTTTTGACCATTTTGTAATTTATTTTCTTTGATCATGTTTAAGTGCTAATCACACTAAATGTAGAACCCAGGGTCAGAATGTATTTTCTATTAATGGAAAATTTCATTTATTAGTTTAGATCCAATTATAGAAGTCAAATTGTATATTTAAAAATACCCAAGGGACCCAAAGATGGTAAAGTAATAATACATTTGTGGTCCTCATCTGTTACAGTACCTGATGAAATACATTTTCAGTAAATAATTGTTAGCAGTTTGTTAGCAATTTGTTATGGTCATATAACTAGTTTCTTTGATAGTACAGTAGCTGATATTCTTTGCATATCATCCATTCATCCATCTAAGCCTGTTTAACAAGGATTTGAACCAGCTTCCAGTCAAGACCTACATATGAGAAAAACTTGAAGTCATTATTAAAAGATCAAAGAATTAAAAGTCAATAAATGACACTAATGCCCAAGTCTAGGTGTTTTCAATGAAACTGTAGTAATTTTATGTTTGAAAAAGTACACAGACGATTCCTGAAGAAGTATACAAAGCAAATCTATCTTGGTGTTCCTGAGTAGGGGGTAAAACCCTAGTTATTCAAATTCATCCAGGTTTATTTGTAACTACCATTAAATTAATGACTCTTCAGAGGATCTGAAGAAGTCAGCTTTTGACATCTTCAGAGTTTTTTGCATTACAACGTGTTATCAAAATTTCTCTGAATATAATTCATAATTTATGTTTACTTACATTGTAAACTAGCACAAAAGTACTTCCAAACCGCATTAACTCCTGAGTTGTTAGGTTGATGCCCCCAGCATTGGGTCCACAGAGACAGGTCTACGAGCTCTCTCAGCACTTGTCCTACTGTATTATAATTTTTGTTTCTTTCGTGAGGCTGCAAACTCCCTGATGGCAGGAAAACATTTTTTCTTGTCCATTTTCTCAACAGCGCTTACTAGTCTCAATAGCATAATAAACATTTAATAGATATTTGTTTAATAAATTTAGGTAAATTTCCCTTCTGTATTAGTTCTTGAGTTTTGGACTCACTGAACAGTATTTAGTTCAAAAGCAGATTATTCTATTTAGTAATTACATTATTTCTATTTCATTCAGCTTTAATCTGAAAGATAAAATTTTATGGGCTTCAAATGGGCATTTTGACTTCTAGTCTATGTTCCTTATGTGTTTTGAAGGAAGGAAATGATACATTCTAAATCTGCTTCACCTGATCAGCTTTGGTTCCTAGTTAAGAGTCAGAACTGATGACTTGTTTTGAAGAAATCAATTTTGTACACTTAGATTTTTCTCTTTCTGGAGAACTACTTTTATCACCTCCAAACCACACTATTGGCTCTAAGCCAAGCATTCATTTTAGCCAACAGAACTTGTGCTAAGATGATGTGACAAATGTTGAACCCCTGCCGTTAAGAATGGTGTGTTTACCTACGTATATGAATACTTTGTTGTTATATCATGGCTTTAGGAAAGAAGAAAACCTATATTTAACTAGGATGATCTCACCATTTCCTTACAGTACACTCAAAGCAGCTTGCATAGCAACAAATTTGGAAAGTGCACTAAATGAGAAAACATACACTTTGATGTGCAGTAAATAAATTTTTCCATTTTCTTTGTAACCAGCCATTTTTTACAAGGCAAATAGGACTTCTGGGGCAGTTTTTTTTTAAACCAATTTATATGTAGCATGGTCCAACCAGGATTAATATAACTTTTTTATAATGTTATCCTTCCTCTTTTTTGATGTGTTTGTACCTTTTTCTTAGAATGTACTTGTAGAAAATTAGTGGGTATAAATTGATTGTCCCTGAGCTTGCTTATTGTTATGACCTTTGGATTGCAGATGGGATGAGAGTCAATAGGGTGGTGTCTAACACAGTGGTTAAAAAAAATAGGCTTCCAGTATAATCACCTAGTATTGCAGCAGAGATGTGGAAGCTTTATTTTTCTAATGCACAAAGACTGAAAGAATAGGCATTCCATGTTGACAAACACTCAGAGTTTGTGTGCCAAAAAACAGTTGACCTTAAAAGAAGAAACTAAAGACCTGTTGTAGCAGGTAGGGAGTCTGGGAGAGTTGGAAAGGACAGCTGAAGACTCAAGCTCCATAAATTACACATGAAAAATATTCGAAGTGCTACTATTTGAAAGTATTTGAAGTCAGCTTAATAGCTATGCCTACTGTGGCAAAAATAGTCTTTTAATTGGTTCAAAACTTTATAATATATCTTTCTATAATGTATATTTGCCTTTAAATAAGAAAAACATACTAAAGTCGAAATAAATTGGAGTAAAGTATGTATTTTTTAAGTAAAATGTTTAGGCTGCAAGATTAATGAATATTAATTGCTCTTTATTTGAATGTGGATGTATGTAGACTTTTCTATAATATTAAACCACTTGTTACAGTCAAAGAAAAGCATAATTTCACTCCAGATGTAGGATTTTATCTGAAATACGGGTGTCTTGTTGATTCATCAGCACACTAGGATTTAGAAAACACAACCTTTTAAGGTAAATTTTGTGGAACTGGCAGTACACCCTGCGGCTTGGCAGTCTAGTCAGAAGGATGATACCATGCTGACTATAAAACTACATCTTTGAACATTATTCTCAAGGGTAGTAAATGCAAAACAAAGTTATATCAACTGGCACTTAATTCTGCAAGTTCCCTGCTGATTGGGGCATTTGGTGAAATGAAACTCTTCCTGACAGGAAGTCAGCCTATGAGTATGGAGACATCTGAAAATAAAGTGTGTTTTAATTTGGCACCCTTCTGTTTTACAACTAGCCTTTTAAATTTGGGATTAAGAAGAGAGTTGAAAAAAGAGAAGGACACACAAATGGGAATATCTTGAGCATAGCATTTTTCTTTGGTTTTAGTATAAGTAAGACATGTCAGTGTCTCTGTTTCTTAGCTATCAGTGTTTGTCTTTAGTCTTTTTTTTTCTTATTCATGTAAATCTACTGAAGTTAAAGTATTTCAGGAAGAGTAAGTTAAAAGTTTAAAGTGTGAGAATGCCTTTGTTTTAATGCCAGACTCTCTGATAACTTTGAAAGTTCAGGTGCATACTCATACTACATACTTAAATAGTAGATAATATAGTGGATTTTAGTTAGAATTATTGGAATTAATATTACCTATTCCAGCCTCTTTAGGATCCAGGTTTAAATCTTACTGTCTCTTTCAAGTATTTGTACTGTTTGATAACTTATTTGGCTCTTAGACATGTAGAGTTAGAACATAATAGCATAATTTAGGAAGAAACCATTTTATTATTAATTATATGTATTCCATTTATTGTACCTTTTAAATTTGGCCTGTTTTTAGTCAAACCACTGTTTTATAATATGAAATTTCAGAAGTATGTATACAATTTTAATGACATTTGTTTTAAGCCTGAATGAAGGAATAATCAGGATGCTAAAATTGGTTATTTGCTTTGCACGTAAGAAATTCCTCACCATTGAAGAGGACCACATGGGCGTATCTGTTTTCTCATCATGGTACAGAGACAGGGAGGAAAAATGACTTGGGCATGTTTTTTAAAAAAGGCTGAAGTGGAAGAGTGAGGAAAGTGCTGTGATGAAAGATTTTAAACTTTTAATCAATGTTTTTCCTTTTACTACTTATTGTGTACCCTTTAGTACATGAATTTATTTTACTTATTCGAGCCTTGTTATTGAGTGAAATGGGTATATTAGTATCTTATTTGTAGATCTACATACCTCAGTATCAGATATATAGAAGGTATCTACATACTGAGTGGGGGTCATAGAGCAGAGTAAATTATAAATTAGTTATTAGGTAGGGAATCATAGTGTTTTTAAGAGCATATTAAATATTCCCCCCCTTCCAGTTTTCACTTGAGACATGGTCTCATGAAGTTGCCCAGACTGTGTTTGAAATTGCAATCCTCCTGCCTCCCAGAGTGCTGGGATTATGGAGTTCTGCCATTTTGTCTAGCATAACCCCCTCCCCCATACTGGGTATGAAATCCAGGGGCAAATCCAGGGGTATTCTGCCACTGAGCTACATCTTGAGACTGTTTTAAATGTTTTTTTTTAAAACATTTTGAAATGGAGTCTCACTGTGTTGCCCACACTGGCCTCAAACTTTTGATCCTCCTGTCTCAGCCTCTTAAGTAGCTGGGATTTTGAAAATCCTTATTCAGTTCTTATTCAGTATAATCAGTGTCTCTTTTGTTCTTGTGATGAAATTAAATTTTTTAGATTTTTATCAGAAATTCACTCTACCACTGTTTTCTTAGTCTCTTTAATATTGTTTCCATTTTTATTCTTTCATTTCCTAATCCATTTTCATTTTTAACCCTAAAATATTACAACTTCAATAGATCCCATAGCATAGCAGTGTTTTGTTTTTGTTCTAAGGCAGTTTTGCTAATTCGCCTAGACTGATCTTGAATTTATGACCCTACCGAGCTCACTCTCCCACAGTGCTGGGATTGCTGGTATGTGCCACCACACCCAGCTAAATTAGGGGTTTCAGTCTTTCTTTTCCATGTGGATAAGGTTAGTGGGTGATTTTCTCTTTTTCTCCTAGGCTCCCAGAAGTGCTTCCACAGATTTCTATTCTAGCTGTTAATGACAGCTGTTCACTAGGAAATTCAGAAAAGTGTACCTGAATACACGGAACATTGGTGTCATAGGGATTGCTATTTCAATGATTTTCAAAGGTCTTCTTTGAAAATTTTAGTGTTTTTCATTTATACTACATTTCTTTTAGCTTACCTCCTTTAGTTGAAAAATATGTTTATAACAGTTACTCTTATTCACTGATTGTCAAATTTTTTTCTGGCTAAATATATTACTATCATTAAAAGTTGCTCAACATAATGATTCTCAACCTCAGTCCTATCAGAATTAAGGAGGGACAGAAGGTGATAATTGTTTAGAGTCCTCTGTGAAGATGATTCTCTAAGAGAAGATGCTAAATACAGCCACCATGAAAGTGTAAGTCATTTGGTGATGGGTATATTCATTACTTGATTTATTCACTGACACTGTACACATGTAGCCGAACAAAGCATTGTGCATGTAGATATGTAAAGTTTATGCTTGTCAGGCACAACTGAGTGTTGTGTTGGCACCGAAAAAGTTTCGGATTTGGCGCATTTCGGATTATAAATTTTTGGATTAGGAATGTTCAGCTCGTGTCATTATTTCAGTTATGCCGTATTCCTGGAATGGCTTACAGAATTACATTTATCCATAACACATCCTAGGACTTTTGTAATACAGTTCCTATCAGCTAATATCTCACTAAGGCATTGATAAATATTTGAAAAAAAGTTACATAATCACTGTGGATTGACTGGTCCTATTTCTTTTCCCCAGGAAAGACGTTAAGTAAATGATTAGCTATGGGTTATGGCTCTTGGTAACTAAAAGAAATTACTGTAATGTATAATGAATGTGTCTTAGATAGTGTATGTTTTAAAATAAGAGATCAGAGTTTTATAGGTGGATGTAACAGGAAGTTTTGAAAATTTTAAATTTTGAAAATAGATCATTTCATAACATAAACCTAAAAAATAAGCTATCTGCTTTTAGTGAATATTAACCAAGTGCAATGCTACCGTCTCGCTCATTACTTTTTATTTGAATTTAACTTTGAGCACTGAAATGAAATCTCATTTCATAATAACCTTACATTTTTTTCCGTGAATACATGGTATCAGTTTACAGTGGTCCCTGTTTAGAGTGAAGACCCTAAATGGTTAAACAGCAGGAAGGTATTCTGCTTTTGGTTAAAAACTGCTGTTTTCTATATGGCTTATTTACCACATGTTTAATTCTTAATGTTGTGTGCTGTGGGACTGGGCATGCAAAAGTCAGCAGAAAGAGTTCTGGTTTTTACATCTAGAGCTATTACTTGTAGAACAATAATAAAGGTACTATTTTATTGGGTTACTTGTAATTAACTTCAGCACTAGGCATTCATATAAATCATTGGTAATCTGTTTTTTTTTAGATTTTTATTTTTTTAAACTGGCTTAACGTATGTACTTGCTTTCTGTTGTCTTTATACATATGGATGGAAGTTGTAATTGCTTTTTGGAATTAGACTGTCAGAAACCAACATATATGTGGATTCAAGAAATGATTAAGGCCAGCTAATGAATTTTATATAACATTTTATAAAGATTTGTTACTGGAATAAATATTCAATAGTAACATTGTTTCATTGTGAAACAGTAATGATTTTTTTCCACTCAAGTTAAAAAAACATCTAGACATTCAAACAATTAAACAGCCAGCAGTGGTTAATTCAAAAACATTTATAGCTTTTATTTTGCAAAAATCCTGGCAAAGCAAAGGTGTGGTTCTTTGAACTATTTATCAACTTACTGGTAGTCTTTTAAACATTTTACTCTTAATATAGTTTTACATTTTGCATATTATCTGATAAATCTTATGTGTTGACTAATTTATGTCATTCTGTGCCTTATCATTTTTATGATTACTAGTTCAAAGTGAAAAAATAAAAGCAAGCATTTTTTAATTGAAAAAGAAAAATTTCAAAAGAGACATCTCTGTATGTTTGCGTTTAACTGAACTAAATATTATAAAAATTTTTTTTGACTTTAAAAACAACTTTGTTTCGTAATTGTAGGTATGATATTATTATATTCTCCCCTGAGATAAGGAATCATTACTTGATCACTATTGTAAAATGAATGTTAAATACATTGACCTAAGAGATGGGAGGCACCAAAATTGATTGCACACATCATGAAACTAGTATTTCAAAAAGTTATTCAGTTGGTAAATAAGTTTTATTAGAACTGAATACATTAGATGCTTTAAGAAATCTTTTAAAAATAATTAGCTGTTTCATATAGTTTTAATGGAAGTCTTTCATGTTTCCCCTCCAGCAGTCTCTAATGAACAGTCCTTGTAATTTCAATGCAGGCTTTGAGATTCCCTAAAGACTTGACTTCAGGCCTTAAAGGGCAGCAATTGCCATATGTCTGGAGAAGTGGAGTTGCCAAACAGACTGACCATGTACTAATAGGACACATTTATATAACGCCTGAGTGTGGAGCCTGATACAGTCTTAATGACGAGCATCTGTTGAGAGCTTGTAGCTGGAAATTTGCAAAAAGAGCAAATTTTGCCACCTTCATGAAAATCATATTTTCTCTGTTGAGTAGTGAAAAATGCTGACAAAATTGATGCAAGTTTGGAAGTTATTAGAAGGACCAATATTTGGTGAAGAATATGTTTTTACTAAGAAAGTTTAAAACCAGATTTTTAGAGACATTTACATATGTATTACTATTTCGTAAGCCCAAGCACAATAGCAAGAAGATTGGATTTTTAAAGGTTATTTTCAAGTAACTAAAAATACATTTATAATAATTATGTAATTGATTGCTTGTTATATTAATCTTGGGGTATTTAAAAATATTTGTATCCTATCTGAGTGTGGTGGTGCATTCCTATAATCTCAGCTATTTAGGAAGCTGAGGCAGGAAGATTTTAAACTTGTGACTGTCCTGGGCAACTTAGTGAGACTCTCTCTCAAAAAAAAATATATATATATAAAAGACGTTGGGAATATAGCTCAGTAGTAGAGTGCCCCTGGGCTCACTCATCAGTACTGCAAAACAAAAAACACCTATATATCCTATATGTATCTCATGAATACTTTCTCAGTATTCAATTCTTTATGAATAGTGCTCATTGAAAAGTATTTGATAAATAGCAACTATGAAATTGAACCATTTGATAATTAGATTTTAATAGAAAATTTTTTATTTCCATCTTCTTATAGTTTTATATATATATATATGTTTCATCTATTGATTGCACCCTATTTGCACAAGCTAGATGTATATTTTAGATGTATTTAATTGAGACTGGAACCTTCTGAGGTCAAGAATCTTGTTTATCATCTGAAGAAATAATAGCATAAAACTTTTCATTTACATTTAACTGTATTTTCTGGTATATGGTTGCTGAAGTTTTTATAAGCTGTGCTGTTGAAAGAGTGCTGATGCAAAGTTCAAACACAGCTGAAGTCATTAGTAGTTTACTTCGAGCCCTTAAAATGACTGTATCTTGGCTGTGAACAAGTTCTGCCTGATTTTGATCTTCAGTACCATGTATAATGTGTTACTCAGTTTAGTGTTAATACATTTTCTCCTTCATTTGATCATTTCTCTGTGGCTTTCTCCTTTGACTCCTGTTGTGTTTCTGTCATCTCTATAGGTAACTGGAGCTACACTGATCCAGTTTGATTTATTTTACAAAGTTAGAGATACCTATACCATCTTAAATATTCATACAGATACTTAATTAAAGACCTCAGATCCTAGCCTTGCACAGTGGTATGTACTTGTAGTCCTGTTATCAGGTAGCTCCTACTAAAAGTGGCTCACTTGCCAGTTAAACTTTACCAGGTTCTGGGTTGCTTGGCTGTCCCCCTGGAGTTAGATTCTAGATTCTTCTCTTCTTGATCAAAGAATTGAACAAAATGAGCAAAAGGTAGTGGCCAAGTTTGTTTGAGAAAGTAAAAGTGAAGAGTGGGGAGAACACTGACTCTGCAGAGTGAGCTTGGACCGAATAAAAGGAGGAAAAGCACTAAGAAGACACCCTGGAGAAAGCAGAGTGGGCTACTGTGAAGAAACTCAAGATAGCAAGTTCCTCATGGGAACTGCATCCTTATTTCTTCCAAATCTCGGAGAAACCCAGGAGAACTTCTACTTAAGGGTCCTGAAAGTTACATGAGTAAAGAAATAATAAAGAACATAGCAGAAATGAGACAAAGATTAAAAAAAGATATAAAAGATCAACAAAAGCAAAACTGATTTTTCAAATATATAAAATCAACAAACCTTTTTTTAGCTAGCCTAACCTAGAACAAAAGAGAGAAGACCTGTATAAATAAAATCAGTGACAAAAGAAGAAACATTACAACTGATACTACAGAAAAAAGATCATTAGGAACTATTATCAGCAAGTATTAGCCAACAAATTAGAAAACCTAGAAGAAACGAGTACATTTTGGGACATAGAAAACCCAGATAGACCAGTAACAAGTAATGAGATTTAATCAGTAATAAAAATCTCCCAACAAAGAAATCTCTAATACTAGATGTCTTAACTCCTGAATTTCACCAAATTTTATTGTTATTAATGTATGCGTTTTTAATTGACACACAGTAATTTTGAGTATTTCTGAGTACAGTGTGGCATTTCAAAATGTATGTACAATGTGTAACAATCACTTCAAAGCGATTGGCATATCTACCACGTGAGACATACTTCTTTGTGTTAGGGACATTTTAAAACTTCTGTATTACTCTTTTGAAATATTCAGTTAATTCTTGCCAGCCATAGTCTGCCAGTGCACCAAACTTTTAAAGAAGAACTAACACCAGTTCCTCTCAAACTATTCCAAATAAACTACTGAAAGGATGAGGGGTGGGATGGTGGGTAACTCTTCTACATTCATTCTACAACACCACTGTTACCTTGAGACCAGAACCAGACAAAGATACACCAACAAAAGACTACAGACCAAATTCTTGATGAATAGAGATGGAGGAATTCTTAATAAATCATTCTTAACACTCAAATACTACCCAATTTGACAGGACATCAGAAAGATTAAAGACCATGATGAAGTGGGATTTATCATAGGTATGCAAGAGAAGTTCAGCATTCACAAGCCAATAAACATTGCATTATATCAACAGAGTGAAGGACAAAAATCATATGATCATCTCAATAGATTCAGAAAAAGAGTTTAGTAAAATTTGACATACCTTCCTGATAAAAATCCTTAACAAATTCAGTACAAAAGAACTGTACTTCACCCTTTAGAAGGTGATGTATGGGAAACCCACAGCCAAAATCATACTGAATTGGGTGAAGCTGAAACTGTTTCCTCTAAGATGTGGAATAAGATGAAGGTGTCAATTTTTACTGCACTTACTCAACATATGAGTCTTAGCCAAAGCAATTAGGCAATAGAAAGAAATACAGGACATCCATATAGAAAAGGAGGAAGTCCAATTATTCTTGTTTGCAGCTGACATGATTTTATATACAAAAATTTAAAGTCTCTAGCAAAAAAGTTTTAGAACTGCCAGGTATGGTTGCCTATGCCCATAATCCTAGTACTTGGGAGGCTAAGGCAGGAAGATTTCTGTGAGTTTGTGGGCAACCTGGGCCACATAGTTCAAGGTCAGTCTGAACTGCCGAGCAAGACACTGTCAAAAACAACCAAACAACCTCCCCAAAATGATGAATTCAGTAGTGTTGCAGGATATAAATTTACCATACAAAAATTAGTAGCATCTTAATATACTTCTAACGAACTTGTTGGAAAAAAAATCAGGAGAAGAGTCCACTTCACAGTAGGCCCCCACCCCAAACCCAGTCCAAATCATCAAAAAAGAATCCCACCTAGCATAGGAGTACATTTAACCAAGGAGGTGAAAGATCTTTGCAGTGAAAATTATAAAACACCAATGAAAAAAATGGAAAAGGATACAAAAACATGGATATTCATGTTCATTTACTAAAAGAAGTAAATTTGTTAAAAGGCCCACCCAAAGTGTTTTACAGATTGCTGACATTCTTCATAGAAATAGAAAAAGGAATCCTGTATGTAATTGGTATGGAACCTCAGAAGGCAAGTAGCAAAATCAACACTAGGTAAAAAGAATAGACATGGAGGCCTAACATACTTGGCCTCAAAATATACCATGTGTTTTTTGTAACCAAAATAGCTTAGTCTTCATATAAAAATCAACACATAGATGGAGCAGAGTAGAGAAGCCAGGAATAAGTCCACTTATCTGCAGCCAACTGATCTTGAAAAAAGGTACAGAGATTATATGGAGGAAGTGATAGTTTTTATTTTTCAATAAATGGTAGGTAACTAGATACCTGTTTGTAGAAAATAAAACTAGACCCCTATCAACATTCACAAAAATCAACTCAAAAAGAATCAAATGCCAAACTCTGAAACTACTAGGAGAAAACATAGGAAAATACTTGAAGATACCTGTATAGGCAATGATCTTTTGCCTAAGACTGTAGGTAATAAAAGGAAAAAAGTGGATAATTGTAGCAAGCAGAGAACCTTCTGCACAGTAAAGAAAACAGCAGACTGAAGGGAAAACTAATGGAATCAGAAAAAATTTTCAAAGTGTTCATCTGACAAGTAATTAATATCCAGAATATATGATGAACTATAAAATCTCAACAGTAAAAAATACCCAAGTAATCTGATTAAAATACATAAATGATTCAGAATAGATATTTCTCAAAAAAATATACAGATGTCCAGCATATGTTTGAAAAAATTCTCAGCCGCATTACTTATCAGGGAAATGCAAATCAAAAGTATAAAAAGTATGTTAGAGATGATCTGGGCCATCCTAGTAGAATGACACTGCATTTGTTGTTAGTCAGCCCTGGTATCTTGACAAAATAAAGTGAAGGTAGAATGGACTATATGTAGTAAATCTTGTTAATCTGTATCCTGACATGCTGATATTTTGGAATTATTTTTAAAATTTAAGTAAATTCATGCAATGCCTTCATTGTACTGAAATACGTTTAAGTAGATTATTGAATTTACAGAAAATTGAAGTTCATCTCTAAGGAAGTTAGAATTATATTAAAATAATTTAAGTGATTGATTGCACAATATTGTTATTTTTTGTTTATTTATGAAAGTTATGGATAGAGTTGATGCTAATAAAATTTTTCTCTAACAGAAAAGACATCTTTTCACCATCAAAAGCATGTTACTTAAAGTTTGATGAAACTCTCTTTAGTAGATTTTAATAATATGTATTATCCTTGTTGTTATATGACTTAAGAGCATTGGTAAGCTAAGGGTATATTTTCGTAAAAATCAATTAGTCAACAATTATGGCCTTAGGAAGTGATAATCAATTAAATACAGCCTAGGAACAGGTATGAAATTATTGACTAAGCTGTTTTTTGAGTTCTTCCTCTCCAAAGTGCTACAGTGTGTTTTGAAATTACTTAGTTGCATTAGTGGTTGGATTTGAGGCTTTTAACATGTTTTTCATCAGTACCTCTGGGGAGAAGATAACCAAGACCTTCAGTGTAGTAGTGTCTTGCGTCACTATATAATTGTAAATACTGTGATGAAATATTGAAATGATCATGAAAGATGATGACCATTAAGCTTTTCTTTCAACTATTAAAACTCACTAACGGTTATATTGAGCTGTGGTATGTGAAATTGTTTAGACTAACGCCTTCTTTGATAATTGTTTCTGAAGTGGAGAAAAATGTTTTAGGATAGGTAGCATGATTAATGAATATTCTTTTTGGCTTTGGCAACTTCCACAAATTACTGTAGTGAATGTTTTATTATGAAGAAAACTTGGTGTCTTTGAACAATGTTTCAATTATTTAAAAAGTGAAAGATTTTCACTCTCATGGGCTTCAAATTCTTCTCTATATGCTCTCCCTATTAGCTTGCATTATACATATGATATTTGATACTTTATTAAATGTTAATAGTTAATTGCAAATCATTTATAAAAAAATGAAAACCCAACGATATCTTTGAAAATTATGGTATTTTTACAACAGTTAAAGATAATAAGATTTGGATTTTCACTTAATTCATTTCACCCAATTTTTTTCTTAGCAAAAAGTAGTAAGCCATTTTTTATTTTAAGTTACTACATAATTGCTGACCACTAACAAAGATTTATAGATGATCTGATCCTTGGGAAAATACAAAGGGATGAAGTGATGAATTTGAATTTCTGAGTTTCTGTAAAAAGCCGAACTTCTCCAATTGCTTGTTTGCCTTATTGTCTAATTTGATTTTAATTTACAAGAGAAAACAATATTTTATGTGGCTTGCCAGGTTAAGTTTAAGCAATAAATGTTTGATGTGGTTAAATTTTTTATATTTATACTGTACCAACTTAACTTGTTTTAAGTCTAACTGCAGTCCTGATGCTTAAAATCTTTGTGAAACTGGAGTGACATGCCTCATTATTTTGTATACATAGTTGGAGTTTTTCTCAATTATATAATTAAAGTCCCCTCCTGTTAAAGCTTTAGATCATGAAAATGTAATTTTGAAAAAAATGTTCCTGATGAACACTTTAAAACTGATTTTTACAATAGACTTTACTTTTTAGAGGCGGTTTTAGGTTCATAACAAGCAGAATGTACAGAAATTTCCCACATAACCGTATACTACTTACATGTTTATAACCTTGTCTGTTGTCAACATCCCCCACAAGAGGAGGAGTACATTTGGTATAACTGATGAACTTGGACACTGACATCGTTTTTCTTTTTTAGACGGGGTCTTGCTATATAGCTATGTAATTCAAGCTGACCTTGAGCTCGTGGGCCTCCACCTGCTTCAGCCTCCCGAGTGCTGAGATTATAGGCATCCACAACCACACCCTGTGATTGACACTTTTTTTTTTTTAATAACCTAAAGTCCATAGTTGACATTAGGGTACATGCTTAGTGTTGTGCCTTCTCTGTATTGGGACAGATGTGTAATGGCCTGTATCGCCATAACAGTAGTGTGCATGGCAGTTTCACTGTCCTGAAGTCCTTTGTGTTGTGCTGTTTCATTCCTCACTTCCCCCATGCAAACACAGATTTTTTTGCTTTTGGCATAGTTTTTCCTTTTCCATAGTGTCTTAGAGTTGGAATTGTACACTATATAGCTTTTCAAATTCGTTTGTTTTCCTTAGTAATATATACTTCGTTTTCCTTTTCATGGCTTGATTGCTCATTCTTTTTAGCCATTGTTGGGCTGAACCTCAGTTTATTCATCTTCTGAAGGATATCTTGGTTGCTTCCAAGTTTTGGCTTTTATGAGTAAAGCTCCAAAGAATGCAAGTCTGTAAGTGGCTGTAAGTTTTCAGTTTCTTTGGATAAATACCAAAGGTCATAATTACTGGGTTGGATGCCCAGAGTAGGGTAGTTTTGTTCAGAACCTAACAAAGTCACTGCTGAAGTGCTGTATGGTTGCATTTCTAGCAGAAATGAATGTGGTTTTCTGTTGCTCCACATTCTTGCCTTTGGTGAGAGCAGTCTTCTGAATTTAGGCCATTCTGGTGGTTGTGTAGTGATATGTCATTGTTGCTTTGTTTTACATTTCCCTCATTACATGTCCTGTGGAGAATCTTTCATATTCTTACTTTTTGCTGAGGTATCTGTTAATATCTTTGGTTTAATGGAGTCATTTTTTTCTAATTATTGAATTTTAAGGGTTATTTTGAATCCTCTGCACCAGGATCCAAAAATTTACCTGTGGTTTCTGCTTATTTTCATCTGCCCCTCCACCTTTCTGAGTGGGGAAGAGTATGAGCTACCTGCCCTTAAGGATATACTCTTTTAAGGAATGTGATTGCTCCCCTTTGAACTGTCTCTTTAATTCATTTTGTTTGAGAGAAAAGATTTTAAATTAGATTGAAGTTTCTATTTTATGTTTGATTTGGTTTATCTTAGTGAAAAAAATTTAGGATCTGTATTGTATAGTTTCATTTGGGAAGTAACTAAGATTTTTAGAGAGAGTATATTGTAGACTTATTCTCTCAATTCTAAAACTTAATTATAGAATGAAAAATACTATACCTGGAAGAAAAAAATTATAAGGGAGTATGTAACACATGGGAATGTAGTACAGTCAGTCCACAGACATCTCCTGTTATTGTCAGAATCAGAATGAGAACACAGATTTTATGGCTTCTTGCTATTTCCTCAGTGATGCATTGTTTTTTTTTTTCTTCTGCTGGATCAATAACTACTGACCAATATCTGCTTGATTTTGAATTTGTCATTCTACTACATATGTTTTCTTTAATATGATCATACTGACACTATCTTAAAATGGAATCATTTAAGAAAATCTGAGCATGCAGTTATTTTTGTTCAAGAGGCACGATGTATTTTTCAAAATACAGATTAACATAGAACAAAAGAGGAGTTATAAAGGAGAAAGAAGAGATAGGCTGAGGTAGGAGAGGGAAGAGAGAATAAAAGAATTTGGAGTAGAGCGAAACAGTTGAAATTGCATTGAATTTGAAACTCTTAAAGTTATTATATTTAGAAAAAATTAATATAGTTTATGGTGAAAAGTGGTAAGTAGATAAACATAGACTTCTGTTTTAGCTTTTGTGAAAGAGCAAAGACACCAGTTGAGCAGAGATCATATGGTCAAACTCTAAGGGGCTCCTTAAGAGTTAATAAGTATAAAGATTATGGGTATATTACTCAGTCTTTAAGAAAGGTATCTGTGCATGTGTTTGTATAGATGCTTACATGCACAGGTACACAGGTGCATACTTACACCCCATACCCCCCATACACCCTAGGTGCATTCATCGGCATTGCTCACATCACTGTATATTTCAATTCAATAAATCTTTGCCTTGTTAGTTTACTGCTTATTTTATAAATGTTTTGTGATAAGGGTTGGAGAATTTATTTGAATGTACTTTACTGATTTCTTTCCTAGGCTTTTTGTTGGATATTTTTTTAGTGAGTAAAGTTTAGTGGATAAATTTTTAATGCCTAATGAATGTTGTTAAAGATTTATACCACCTAATGCTAATTCATGGGACAATGAATTACCGTGTTCTAGCTCAACATTGGTCTTGCCCAATTCACTGTTATTTCTTATCTCTTTTTCAATCATTACTCTTTTTTTGCTAAAATATACTACAGTTTATTTATTATAGTTTATAAACTCCTTAGTTGTGCCTCCTCTTTGTTTTGGCAAATGCCCCCCGCTCCATAATGGCGGAGAATAGAAAGACAATATAAAGATATAGGTTCGTTTAGTTTATTTTAAATCTTTAAATGTACTTTCTGATACCAATTTTTGTGTGTTCATAGGGCTATGTAGGGTAGGCAACATGTGTAACAGAACTTTTCCCTTAAGAATTAAGCTATGAAATTGATATAGATGGTATTTTTCATTGTTGCTGTTTTCTGAATGAAATTTGTTCATCTATGTTTTGCTGTTTTTTTTAGGAGTGGCAGAATTCTATTCAGAAGAATGCAGGCCTTGCTTTTATTGAACTTGTCAATGAAGGAAGGTAATCAATTTTATATCCATTCATATTTTACTTAAGATCTTGCTGTATTTTTCTCTTGTGATGGTTTAGGATTCTGTATTTCTTGTTTTTGCACTTAATATAATGGAACTTTCATATTGATTATTACAAATAGTCAGCATTTAGCCATTTTACAGTTTTTCTCATTGTTACATGCTTATTTATAAGGTTCTGGTCTTTATTTTTTAATAACTGTGGCTGAGTTTCACGAAAGTAAGCTGATGATTCTATTTGCAGATGTAAGGAAAAGCCGTACTCACTTGCAGTTTGTATAAAATTGTATTATGTTTGTAGAGCCAATAATCAGATTTAGATGTCTGTATTATTTCTTATATGATAGCCTGGCCGTAGGGAGGAGCAGAAACGAGTTTTGGTTTGCGTTTTGACATGAAGAAAAAGGGACTTCCTGGAAGGTGGTGGAGCGGTGAACAGCAGAGAAACAGCCCCTCTGAGATGTGACATCTAGATGTGATGAGAAAGGGAGGACAGGGAGTGAGTAGGTGTGGTTTCCACTTAGAGAGCAGAGACAAAGGAATCCAAAGAAAGAAAATTTGGTGGTAGGAAAGAGAAAGGAAGAAAGTATAGAAATGAAAAGAGAGATAAAAGGGGAAAAATTTCAAGAGAGTTAATTTTTAAAACTAAAAATAAATTGAGAAATTCTAAATTGGTCACTTTGTGTTAGCTGATTTTCCATTAGTGGAATTGAACACCCAGAGTATAGATTAGAAAAGTGTGACTGCCTGCCCTTGGATGTAGCACCCTGAGAAAAGTCATTGTTTCTTTACAGTGTTTTGCCTAGTGCTGTTAGATTTACTCTGTTATGATGGTTAACTGTTTGAACTACTAACTAGGAATCTAAGCTCTCTCCATGTTATAGAGAAAGAAGAAAAGAGTACAGATAACTTGATACTACTATAATTTTTTACTCAGAAGAAATTGTAAATACATATAGGCTAATGTTAGAACCAAGTAAGTAACCCTGCAGTGGTAATGCTTTATATTAAAATATGTGATCAAAGTAAAATCAGGGTACAAAGATGGCACAGAAGGAGAGTCCTTACATTATTATAGAAGATCAGGTGAAAAGTAACTAGACAGTATGATTCTGTGTTTTCAAGGATGAGTATGGCTAGTCATGAGACAAGAGAAATTTGGGAGTTATGGATAAATTGGAGACTGTGTGAAAAGCATTCAAATAGAGGGAAAAGAATATCTGTGGCCATTGTGTTGAGGAATGTATGTAGGAAATTCATGTGTATGTATAGATGTGTGTGTACATGTGTGTTTATGTATGTTGTGGTGTAGGTAACATACTGTGGGACTTCTGGATCACAGAAAACCTAAGTGCAACATACTGAACTTGGGGTGGGAAGCAGTTGGAGATTTTAAGCGAAAAAGTGTCAATATATTTGGGTTTTAGAAAGGTAACTGATAGATGGTTTGAAGCAGAGACCTGATTGAAATCAGGAACAGTAGCAAGGCTATTACTAATTTCAAAAAAAATGGAGTTAAATTGTTTTCTGGTGTCTGGCAAATAGCAGGTAATCAATAAATGTTGCTCAGAGAATGAATGATTAATAGTGAATGAAGGATTAATAGTTTAGTTTACTTTCAGCAAAAATTTAAAAGTGCTTATTCATCAAATGATAACTTTTTGGTTGAATCTCAAAACTGGGAGTTTGAATGCTTTTAAAGTCTATTTAGAAAAAACTAAATGAACCTATCTATAATTATGTTGCCTTTTCTGTTCTGTGTAATTATATGCTAACTTAAATAGTTGGGAGTTGGGTAACAAGGCAGCAGAGAGGACCAGTTAATGAAGATGTGGCAGGAACTGTTGATTGAATATGTTCTTTATCCACTTAATGCAAAACACAGGTCAACAGATTTTCTGTCATTTATAGTATTTAAATAAAATTCTTTGTTCTTTTGTCAAGAAAAATTTACAGTAGGCAGTTTTGATTATCCTAGACTATAAAGTGTAAGTACTTTGAATTGTGCTTGTTAATATTATATTTATTAGATCAGAGAGCATAGGCTTATGATTAAGAACATTAGCTTTGTATATAGTCCAGAGTTCAAGTTTCAGATTTCATGTTTAGCAAGCAATTTTGTACTATTTGGGCCTCAGTTTTCTCATATATTCATTCAGCCAATATTAGTATACTCTATGTATTAGGAATTATTCTTGTTGTTGAGCAAACAGCAATAAACAAAAGAGATGAAGATCCTTAGTACGTTTTATATTCTTTTTTTTTTTGACTTTTGAAGACTTTCTTTATATTTTATTGGTACATGTTTGCAGTATGTTATGATTACACTCATTGGTGCATAACATATCTTAATTCTTTTTTTCATCTACTTCTCCTCTCCTCCCTTTTCCCTTTCTATATCTCTTGGTCTCCTTTTACAAAAGATCTATCTCCCTGTGTCCTATTATCTTTTATTTTGCTCTTTGTTTATATTTTGGCTTTCTCATATGAGACAAATCATGCAATATTTAAACTTGTGTGTCTGATTTATTTCACTTAATATTATGGCCTTAAACTGCATCCATTTTTAGTATGTCTTATATTCTAAGAGACACTGATAGTAAAGAAGTTCTGTGTAGGTTATATAATATTCGAGTGATGATAAATACTGTGGGAAAATGTGGAGCTAGGGTAATTATTTTTGGTAGATTTTTGAAGGAATTCAAAAGAATTGGGATGTTTGCAGTTTAAAGAATAGTCCGATTAGAACTCCTGGAGACGGTGACATTTGAGAAGGCACTTGAAAAGCACTTGTGTTGTGAAAGCACGCAGAGCAGTTAACCATTAGGGCACGCAGGTAAAATTATTTGAGGCCTAGGGAATAGCCAGTTTACAAGTGGGAGTTTCCATGGTCTATTCTGAGGCATGAGGCCAATATATATAGAAGAACAGAATGATCAAAGTAGAGGGAGGTGAGAAACAACATCAGAGAGATAATGTAGGGCAAGAGTTTGTGTAGAAGCCTTTGAAATTTATTTTGTAGGAAATGACAGTCATTGCAGAATAAAGAAATGAGACAATCTCTTACATGTCTTCAAAGGATCATTCTGGCTTTTGCCTACAGGAATTGAAGAATAGAAGCTAAGAAATCAGTTGGAGCCTTTTGTAGTAATCCTAATAAAACGTGGTGGTGAATCAGATTAGGGTAATAGCAGCAGAAGAGTTAAGAAATCATAGATTTATGGATGTATTTTGAAGATATACCTGTTAAGAAAAGCATTACTTAGACTTTTGCCTTTTTACAGCTGAAAGGATGATGTTTCTATCAAACAAGATGGAAATGGCTGTAGATATAGTTAGTGGGAAAGATCAGGAGTGCACTTGTGAAGTAATGATTGTGAGTTTTCCAGCAGATATCCAAGTGAGTATGTTAAATAAGCAGCAACTTGGTATATTCTCCAGACCAGAGATATAAATGTAGGTGTTGTAAGCGTATCAATACTGAGTTAATTAAGACAGTAATGTCATAACTGAGATTTGACTACTGGCTTTAGTAAATGAAAGCTATTTCTGTCTTAGAAGTTATCTTGGACAGAGTGATATGGGAAACACCTCTTTGTAACAGATTTAAGTGAGAATCTGAGAATGGGAGAAGAGGAACTTTGAGACAGTGAATTTTTTAAAGAGAAGTTTTGCTACAAAGTAGAGCAAACAACAAAAAGAACAATGAGAACTTGTGGGGTGAAATAGAGTCAAAGAAAATTGTTCTTTTATTTATTTATTTTTTAATGAGAGCAAGGCACCATAGTTTGACAGTGATAGGGACAAACATTTAGAGAATTGGGAAATTAATGCTGGAGGAGGCGAATATTGGAGTGACATTTTTGAGTAAGTTAGAGCCTAAGATAATTTGTATACAAGCAGATAGAATAGCCCAAAGCACAGCATGGATGAGTCACGTCTGACAACACATGGGAAGATGCTTCATCTACTTAAATATGGTAAGTAAATGCGAAAGAAAGTGGTGAGTTGTGTTTAGAAGGGTTAGGGTTTGCAAGTGAATATGAGGGGAGAGAGGGTAAGTGAGTCAAACCTTTGTGCAGGAGAAAGATAGTAATCATTGACCACAGATAATCATTAATACAGGTAAAGAGGAGAGACGACATCATAGAGAGAAAATGATAAACATAGAAGATGATAAGATGAGTTGAGTGGTGAGGTAATGACCATTACTGTTGGGCTATTACAGTGAATGAGCTGTAAATATGCTAGGAAGTAGTTAGAGAATGGGGTGAACAGAACCCAGGCTTTACAGGTATTGGAAAGGATGACGTCTATCAGCAAGTGGCTGAAGTAGAGTGGAGGAAAAGATCATAGGAGGGCAGGGGTTCAGAGACCTTATAGATCAAGATTTTGGTCAGCCTTAAATAGCGTGTCTTTAGATATCCCTTACTATCTTGCATCGGTGTCTACATGCCTCCATCTAATTCCCTTTTATTTGTCAGTGATTTTAGCCCTTTTATGAATGCTACGTGTCTCCAACACAGTTTCTATAATAATTTTTGGTGATTTCATCTATACTGCAGCATGTATCAACATTTTGTTCTTCTTTATGGGTGAATACTATTTCATTTTATGGCTATTCCACATTTTGTTTATCTCTGTACCAGTTTTCCAGTTTATGCCTAGGTGAGGTTCCCTTTGTATTTGTTTAGAACTGATTCTTTATTGTTTTTTTCACATTTCTGCATGTCTTTTAAGTAGAAGTGCCAAATACCTTTGTTCTGCACGATCATTTTAACAATGGTTATATAGCAAACAGCTTTGGAAATACGAATAGTAATATAATAATGAAAACGTTCTCTCTGAAGTAAAGGTCACCACAGTCTTTACATATTTATAACTGTAGGGTCATCAAAAAAGATCCATGTGCCCTAAGCTCAAGGTTCTTTTCCTGCAGCACATTTTATTGTATATACGGACATCTTCTGGACCCTGTTCTTCTGTGAGTATTGGAGGTTGGAGGTACTGACACAAATACTGAGACTCTGCTACTGTTAGTGTTCTCACTGCTGCTGCTGAAAACAATAAACTTGGGTCATTTATCTCTGACCCAAGTTCTTATCTATTCTGTGAGTAACTCTGAAACTGGCAGACCAACTTACTTCTTAGTTTGTAAGTAGGTTAAATGTCACAATTTCCAAATAAATTAAGAAAACTCTTCTTTGTTTGGGGTATTGTTTATCTTTGTAGGACACTTTGCACTTCTGTGATCCATAGGTAATGCTTTTTATAGAGACTGGAAAATTTTGAGCGTTATTTTTGTATTGTTCCCTTATTCTCTTCCATCCTTTCCCTTCCTTTTTTCTATGCTTATTTATCTTACCTCTGGATCAGGATCCCCCCTTCACATACGTTGTTATACTTGATGTCTTGTAAACCTCTGAGATGTTGTTCTTTCTTCAATCTTTTGTCTGTCCCCTTCACTTGGGTAAATTTTACTTCTGTGTCTCAAAGTCTACTAATTATGTATTGGCCATGTCAAAGGTACTGGTAAAGCCAAATGCAATTTTTGTTTGCTGTTTTCTTTCTAAAGAACAGAATTTTCAGTTCGTCATTTTAAATATATCCGTACTTATTTTTATTCCCTATTTATACTGTCACTGTCAACATGTTTTCTCTTTATTTTTAAAGTATAATTGCCTCCAGTTTTTGGGACATATTTATAATAGTTCTTTTGCAGTATTTTCCTGCTAATTCTAACAACTGGTCCTAATGTGAGAGAGGTTTTTTTTTTTTTTTTTTTTGACTTTTGGTTCATCAGTGAGATACATTTTCTATTTTTTTTCAAATGTGTTCTGGTTTTATTGTTTTGTAAATGTGACCATTTAGCAATTTTAGATTCTGATTTTCATTTTCTCTGATAGTTTTGTTGCTAGTTGTGTTTATGAGTTTTCAATTTAATTATTATTATTTTTTTGACACATAGTAAGTCTGCATCTTTGGGGGCCCAATGTGATATTATGGTATTTACATATTGTGCATTGATCAAGTCAGGATAATTAGGTTATGCATCATTTGAAATGTTTATCATTTTTTTTTGTGATGAGAACACTAACAATCTTCTATTGTAGCTACTTTGAATTATACATTACAGTGTTATTAACTGTGATCACCCTTTTTGCAATAGGACACCAGAACTTACTCATACTATCTGGCTGTGTTTCTTGAGTGTGTGCATGTGTGCCCATGCATGTGTGTTTGTGCGTGGATGTGGTACTAAGGATGAAACCCAGGGCTGTGGACTCAGCTGCATCCGCTAGTCCTTTTTATGTTTTCCCTGCAGTGATATTATACTGGGCTCCATAACCAGCCACAGCCTAGTGCAGCTGCTGTACCTGTGTCCGGGTGGTGGTAGGTGTTCTTTGACAAGATTGCTACAGACTCCATCTGTCTTATTCAAAGTTTAAAAGGTTTTTGCTGGTAAAATTCTTACAGTTTTGTTGTTTTACTTCATTTACCTTTCAGAACCCTGAAATGATTGGTACTCTCCAATTCTATACCGTTTTTTGGAGAGGATTTTTTGATTTCTTTGTTCTGTGTAGCTGGAAAGTCCATCTCCGGGTCATTAGGTGGCTGGTCTCAACTCATATGTCACCTCAGAGAAGTTTTCCATGAAGTTTCTATCTAGGTTACTTTACCTCATTTCTTTACAGTTTTTTTCTCATATTACTTACTCCTCTCAGATGTTTATCTTTATTCCCTGTTTCATTCTGTATTATGCTCTATAAAGATATTTCCCCTGTCTCTTGTTTATAGTTCTATCCCTGACTCCTAAAGAAGGGCCTGTTAATTGCATAAATACCTATGTTTAATTGATGTGCTATTTTTTTCTATAAATGTATTGTTTTCATAGTTTTATTTAAATCATTGATTATTCTCAGGTGAATGGCATTCCATCTTCATAAATGCACTTTATAGAGATAATCTTAATAATAATAATCAAATGAGTGTTTTTATCAAAGGAGAATGTATAATATTTACTTTTTAAAAAAATCCACATTTTCTATAGATGTAAACTTTGTTATTCTCAAAAACTGTACATATAATTACTAATTATTATTTTTTATTGGATAATTATTCAAATAATAATTTTATATCAACTGTTATACTTTTCATAAATCTCTGATTTCTTACTACTGTTTTTTATTCTGCTTGGATTTGTTAGCCTCTCATGGTTAGAAATTTTCTTCTTCTGTGCTCAGTCTGTATAAACCACATAGTCTTTATCTTTAAGTAAGTGTTTGAAAGAAACAATGCTGAAAACAAACCCAATACTTATTAGTAAAATAGTAGATCTAGTATTTGAAATTTTGTTCTTTCTTTAAAGGGTACAATACATTAAAGAAACAAATCAGAGGCTTATTTTTCTGAATCAGTAGGTTTGGTTTTCCTTTTATAAATATTCAGTACCTTGAGGTTAAATGAGTCCATGTACAAATGGATGTGTTTGTGAAGTAGTTTGGAGTGTTCAGCTACTAAACTTAATCCCAAGGGCAAGCAGAATAGTAACAAGGATATTTCTTTTCACTTTAAAGACCAATCCTTTTTTTTTCTTATTATGTAAGTCTGACCTGCTTTGACCTCATTTATAGAGTAGCTGCTATAAATTTGGCCCTTGATTAATGTTTTATTAGTGTAAATAACATGAAGACCTTTATAGACAGACTATAGCATAAGGTTATCAGACTTGAAGGGTATCATTAGCAAATCAATTACTTAGGTCAAACATTAAGTAATTGTTGTTTGGTAGAAGTGTTTCCTTTAACTTGCATATTTAAGAAGATGCTTCATAAATACATTGGCTTTATAGTTTTGAGTTGAATTATTGATATTTTTTTCTTTTGAAAAACATTCCCGTGGTTTATCTTCAATGAGTTTTTCGAAGAGAAAAAAAAATATAATAATAAAAAATTCCGATTAAAAATTAAATCTCCACATTTTATAATGAAGAACATGGTAAATCCTGAATGATAGTTTTGTTCGTGGATGTTTTATAATATCTTCAACCACTATCATCATCCTTTCGCTTTACTTTTTAAATATACAAGTAATCGATATAAAATGTTTTTGGAAAGTCATAACTATAATAAGCAATTTCACATTCTTAAGTTATGTTAAAACTGTCTTTTAGTACCAAGAAAACAAACTGTCATTGTGTCTGACCCAAGTGAATGAAATCTGAAGGCTTTGTGTTATCCTAAGTTCAAGTGTGGTATGTCACAATATTACGTATCTTGGGTTTCCATTTATTTGCATACTTGGTTAGCTTTTGTCATTATTTTCATCTTAAAGTGTAATTGGTTGAAACGAATTGAGTTGGAAAATGTATTTAATTAAGCTAATCCCAATAAAACTGTTGCATATAGTTTAAAATTCATTTCTTTATCAATGAATCTTACAAGCCTTCTCATTTGCTTTAGTTTCATATTTCATCATCTTATTCCTGTTATTTTTTGAGATTTTGGTGATTTATTTTTATCAATACAGTATTGCTTTTAATTTTTCTGGTGGAAATAGGTCTGACTGCTAGGATACCTCATTTTTTCCTATCAGCCGGCTTGTGATCTCTTAAGCAAATACCTTGAAGGGAATTTTAAAAGTCTGATGTTATTCTAGGTCACTGTGACCCAGGTGGGTATATTCTGAGACAGTACTCAGGATAAGTTGTAATGATTTGTTGATGATTCAGACTCCTGTTTGACTTAGTGTCTCGTAGAAAGAATGATGCATTGGATGAGTACTGATTATCTCTATATTTTATGCATTTTGGTGGTCCTGGTTTTGCTCTTATACTATAGTTTTATTAAAGAAAATCAGTGCACATTCCCTATCAATACATTATATCACCTAAAACGTCAAGGAATCCTATGACTTTCCTGTGATTCTTGTTACTAATTTTCTCAGTTTCTCCTCATTGTTTCTATTTCACTTATATTTTAAAGCGAAAAGCAGACATTATCCCTTTGGCTAGTACAATTTGAAATATTTTGAATTTAAAAAGGGGAAGTACTAGGCCTTGGAACCTAGTTTAAAGGTACACTACTTGTTAAAAAATTTTAAGATTTAAATTTTAATTCTAAATTTTGTGATTTTTAAATGCATAAGTAATTAAAATTATCAGTAATTTTTGTACTGGGTATAGTTTACCAAAATGTAGTTTGAAAACTTGTATACACCCTCATAGGATTTTACTCTTATATCTGTTCTCTTTTCCCCATCCTTGGAAAGCACAGAAAGGACAGATTATCCTACATACTGTTGAACACATCCCTTAATTATCCTCAAGGGATACTCACTATCTGCTTATTACAGCAATAACTCAAACTTGCATCTGAATATGTAAATAGCCCTCATAAAAGACAATGTTTCTGATACTAACACACTCATCTGTCTTTTCAAAATTCAACTGCTTAGATTGCATTTTTGCTTTCTAAGCTTTCATTTAGCAGCTCCAGCATTTTCCTTCACATGTGTAGATAGCATATATTTCTAACAAATGTCTCTGGAATGAATGAGTAGAAGAATAATGAAAGGGAAGGTGAGGACGGAAAAAGGAGGATGGGAGAGAGGCCTAAATACATTGCATTTTATTCTGACTCCCGTGGCCATTGTCATTGGTATTTTACATCTGTGTTACATTTGTGTTAAAAGACAATGATATGTACTGTGCTTAAATAAACATTGTGGCTGGAATATATTATTGTCTGTACCAAATGGAAGAGAAAATTGGACTTTGAGATTTTTTTCTTGGAAATCCTGGAGTGTTACTTGAAGAACCATAGGATTTCTGGTTAAGGTTTTAATATTATATGTGTAGTAAGATGCTTTATGGGAAACTCAAATTAAATATTTAATAACAATTGTTTTGAGATGATTTATTTTTTTGGGTAGAGTCGGATGTCATTGTTCCAAAGATGAGGTGAGTAGGTTCTTCATCTCTGTCTATTGCAATCCTGGATTGAATTAGTGTAGAAGTTTGTGTGGGTAGTTTAAACTGAGGGATCCACTTTTCTTTCTTCTTAAAATTTGACTATTTAGTGTTTATCATTTTTGAAGGTTTAATAGCTTATCAAAGAGGATTAGAATTTTCTTACGCTACTTAGAATAAAGATGCCTCTTATTTCATCTTCTGTTTTGTTTCAAAGCAGTCGTGTAGTCAAATTTTGTTTTTTTGCTTTTAACTTTTGAGCTTTATAATTATAATTAATACAACATACTGCCTTTAATGGATTTTATATACGGAGCCTTGTTTTGGAAATTCCATGTGGAATTTTTACTCAAATTATTTTACTGTGACTCCTTTTTTTCTTTTTTTTTTAATGGTACTGGGGCTTGAACTCAGGGCCTCGTGCTTGCTGGGCAAGCGCTCTACCACTGAGCTAAATCCCCAACCCCTTTTTAAGCTTGCTTTGTTCTTGTGATATAAAACTATGGTACTGTATTTCTGGTGTGCTTTTTTTGCACCCCTGCAATGCTGAATTCCAGTAGATTTCAGTGGTGTATGTATTTGGTAGTACAGAATTTGCTGTTTGGTCTTTTTTTTAAAGGCCAAATGTGTGTAACTTTGGGCTTATATCTAAATGGAATTATTTACTAAATTAGATCAGAATGAATATTGTGGATAAAAAGAAGATAAATGAGGGAAGGAAAAAGGAAGATAGCTAAACTTTGAGGAGGGTTCAATGCAAGTAAAATGAGGATGGAGCAAATACTTATGGATTGCAGTTACATTGCTAGTCCATATTCTGGGCTCTGGGGATTCAGCAATGGACAGAAGGGACATCTCCAATGCTCACAGGGTTTCATTTAATTGGTAAAGATAGAAAATAAAGAATGTTGGAATGTGTCTGAAGGCTCTGAGTAGAACCAAGAAATCAAAACACAGAGAATAAGGGAATAGAGGTACAATCCAAGACAGAATACATTGCGGTTTAAACAGGGTGATCAAAAGATGGAATCTAAAAGGATGAATTCCTATGAAATCCTAAGGAAGTATCACTGGCAGTGAAAATAGAAAGTTGTAGATATTTTACAACAGAGAAAACTCTTAAAATGAATTCATAGTAGGGAGTCAACCAAGCAGTCCCCTCAGTGTTTTCTTTTGTAGGTATAAATCTCTTTCTCTTTCTTTCTCTGGGCATTCTTGAGAATAAATTATTACACAGTTCTCAGAAATTCTTTGATCTAGAATATGTCAGCTTGCAAACTGGCCTTTTTGCTCCTGCTGTGGCCCTGTATTACCATGAATTTCTAAAAAGTGCTTAATTTGGGCTTATCATGCAGAATAAGTTTAGAAAAACAAGTTGATGTTAGACTGTGACATACTAAATTTGACATTTGTATGGCATTATGGAACTTCTATATTCTCTTCTTGGGAAAAATAATTTTATGGGGTGTTCATTATTTCCATGATAATTGTATTAAAGAACGTGGATACACTGTAGTCTCCCTAATCAAGGATATTGCTTTCCAATAGAAGTGGATACTGTTTGGATTAGCTTTCAATTGAAAAGGATCTAGGTTAGCCTTAAATTGTAAAACATCTAGTAGAAATTTTTAAAAAATTTTACTTTTTTGTTGATCATCAACCATTTATTTTCTAAGGCTGCAAGCTTGTGTGTTCTGTGATTTGACAGTCTTTATGTCTCTAATTCAAAATTGTTCCTGAGCACTTTGTCCCCCAAAAGAACTTGAGAGATAATAGTTTTAAGGAATTCATGATAATTGAATTACTGATATACTGTGAGAATGGAGAGGGAAGATAGAAATAGAGAGAGATACGAGTAGAGAGACAGGTACATAGATAGGAATAATTCTTTACTATAAGAATAAAGATTATATTACTACTTTATGTAGCTCTATATTTGTTTTAATATTACTGAAAAAAATCTTTGGAAAATTTTTCCCCCTCGGTATTGTTCTGTCGTCATTCTCTGTAGTTAATTCTATATTTATTTATCAGTATATTTTTCTGATATAGAAATTGCAGTGTTAGATATTAATTCAAAAATACTACTTTCACATCTTCAGTTATCAGGGCTCCGGAAAGTGTAACTTTCCTATCAGTGGTCATTGCTTTGTAGTGAAAATTAGACAGTTGCTGCTAATGGGAGTCTTAGAAAGCTCAGAAAACAGCGGTAATGTTGGAAAACTCTTGTGAAAATGTGTGTATGCGCTTACCTAAGATCTAGACTAGCATAATCAGATGTGGACAATGGACTGTAATGTAGTTATGGAAGATAGTTGTCATCATTACTGTTATTTATTGAGCCTCTAGTGTGAATCTTTTCTAGTTGGTCAATTTGATAGGGCTGTTTGTTTCCTATGGCTGACACAAGTGAGTTTTTTTTTCCTTCTTCCTACTTACATTGTAGGTATAAATTATACATAGTTTTTCTTAATGTTAACATTTGTGAATCATTTTGTGCTCTACATTTAGAGATTTAATCTACTTTATAGTAAATTCAATATTTTAAGACTACTTCATATAATTAAAGGTAGTTTCATTTACCTTTAATTATTTGAAAGACTATTTTGTACAATTGTTAGATAAAATTACACAAGCTAAGAAATGTACAATTGAGAAATTTAGGAAAATAGAAATGTAGACAGGGAAAAATAACCTCTTAGAAAAGCACAATAAGGCATCTTAGTTTATGTAGTTATGTTCATATTTTCCTTAATGACTGAACAATCATATTTAAAATAAATAAAAGGTAGTCAAGACCTTCCAAGACGATTTAAAAGCATTTTGTAAATTGCAATGGAAAAATCTTTCCCTTTTTATGTGACTATTATTATTAAATATTGTAAATATGTTTTAATTTTTGCAATATACTTTTAAAGTTAGATGGTAATGATTTTGTATCATGAAATGAAAATATTTTGTACTTAAATTTGTGATATAGTTTTTCCTAACCTAAAAATTTTAGGGCAGTGGTGGTGAACCTGTGGCATGTGTGGTGTTTGTTTTTCTGTTAAAACAAAAGATGTTAATGTATGAGTTGTTTTTCTAAATTAATACCTCAGTATTCAGTTTAATTTTAGTCTTGGCACTTTGTGATAAATAAGTGGATTTTGGGTTGCAGTTTGGGTACTATCTCTAAATGGTTTGCCATCACTAGTTTAGGGCTTTGCTGTTAATTGCTTGGGTAAATTTAGGTACTTAAGAATATTCCACTATCTATTTATCAAATAATGATTGAGATAATGATTGAGTGCAGCGTATCGGAATGGTACTCTTAGATGCTGTGGTTGATTAAAAAAGTCTAAGTAGAAGATACATGTTGTTACCCAATTGAGAAAGTAGAATAATATACATAGGATATTGGTAACATTTTATGACATACTATATAAACAAGTGTCACATATGCTGTAGATAGAATGAACATTAGGTGTAAGACTGATATAAAATGAAGTCTTTGTGGAATGGAATACTTTTCTTAGAAGAGAAGAAGCATGAACTGCGTCTTCAGTAATAGGTTTTAGATATGAACAAAGGATGAAAAAGGTCCAAGGGTGGTTTATGGCATTAATTTTCTGTCATTTGTTCAGTACCTATTTGTTGAATACCTTCCATATGCTAAATACTGTTGCGCAGCCTGAGGATGTAACTGTATTGTTATGGGGCGTGAACAATAGTAAATAAGAAAGCAAAGTAAACAAAGTACAGTTTGCATAGTAATAGTACTTCTTAGAGGAAAACAAAATAGGAGAATGTTATGAGGATAAAGGTAGGGAGGCTTATAGGGAGTGTGGGATTCTTAGTAAAGACTTGTGAACCTGGGCGTGGTGGTGCATGCCTGTTAATCTCTGCACTCTCAGAGACTAAGGCAGGAGGATTGTGAGTTAATACCCAGCCTAGTCAATTTAGTGAAACTCTGTCTCAAAACAAAAAATTTAAAATGTGGGGGGGGGCAGGGATGCAGCTCAGTATAGAGGCCTGGGTTCAATCTCCAGTAACACCCCCCCAAAAAAGCCCAACACAAACTAAAAAACCAAAACTTGTGAAGAAGATTCACTTGATTGCAACATTTTAAGGTGAGGAAACAGCAGTAACAGAGATCTAAAGAAGAGAACAATAAATGTGTTGCATCAAAACAAATTGATGGCCAGCATGGCTGGAACCAAATGAGCAAGGAAAAGAGTATTCAGCTTTGGATGTGTCAGTGAACTACTGTTTTCAGATCATATAGTACCCTAGAAGCTGTGCTAAGAAATCTACATTTAACTTTATTTAGTAAGAATACATTGTAGAGCCAGGCTTGGTGGTGCAGGTCTGTAGTCCAAGCTACTTAGGAGGCTGAGGCAGGAAGATGGGAAGTTTGAATGCAGCCTAGGCAATTTAAAGAGATGCTCTACCTGGGTTGGGGGAAATACATTGCAGAGTTTTAAATAGAGAACTGGCATGATGAGACTTGTGGGTTTTTAAAAATGGCAACATTTAATTTAAATGTTCTTTTAAAAACTATATATTTATAAGTTATGGCAAAATACACTTAACATAAAATTTATCATATTAAAGTTATCATTTTAAAGTGTAAAGTTCAATGATGTTAAGTACATTTACATTATTATAAGCTCATCAAAACTCTTTCATCTTGCTTAATAGAAACTCTATACCCATTAAACAATGGCTCCCTGTTCCTCTTTCTTTATAGCACCTGGTAACCACCATTCTGTTTTCTGTCTGAGTGAATTTGCCCACTCTAGGCCCTTGATATAAGAGGAATCACACAGTCTATTTATTTTGGTGTCAAGGATATCTCATTTAGTGTAGTATCTTCCTAAGTTTATCACTGTTGTAGCCTGCATCAGAATTTTCTTCCTTTTCAGGTCTAACTGATATTCCATTGTATGTACAGGTGCTTCTCAATTTATGGTGGGGATTATGTCCTGTTAAATCCATCATAAATCGAGAAATATTCATAAATTGAAAATGTATTTAATATATCTAACCTATGAAACATCATAGTGTAGCAACATAGAACATAGGATTTTGTGGCTGTTTACCCTTGTGATAGTGGGTGTGACAAGGTGTGGCTGCCCAGCATCTCTAAGAGGGAGTGTGTCTTCCCTCACATCTTAGTTACTTTTTTGTTGCTGGGACAGAATACCGAATACTCACAAGTTAAAGAAGGAAAGATTTATTTTGGCCTACAGTTTGTAGACATGTCAGTCCATAATTGGCTGGCTCCAAGGCAAAGGGGCGTTGTAGAGGATGCTTGTTCATGGCACAGCAGCAGAAAGCAACATGAAATCAAGGCAGGAAGGAGGGAGATAGACCCTTCCAGGCCACACCCCCTATGACCCACCTCCTCCCACCAGGCTTCACCTCTCAACATTACATTCAGCTGTAAATCCATCAGTGGAGTAATCCAGTACCACACAACCACGGTTCTGTCACCTGCCTAAAGCCCCACCTAAGAGCACATGAGGCTCTGGGGGGACATTGAGATATAAACCATAACACTTCATGTTGCTAGCCTGGAAATGTATAAAAATTAAAAATATAAAGCATGATTCCCACTGAACATATGTTGCTTTTATATCATCATGAAGCTGAAAAACTGTGAGTCAGGGCCCATCACTGTGTGCCACATTTTGTTTATCCATTCATCTGTGATGACAGTTGTGTTGTGAATAAGGCAGTTATGAAAACAGGTACACAGATATCTCTTTGAGTCCCTAGTTTCAGTTTTTTGGGGAACATATCCAGAGGTGGAATTACTGGATCACAGTTTAATTCTATTTTTAATTTTTAAGGAACTTCTATGTTGTTTTCTTTAGTAGCTGCCCTATTTTCCATTTTCATTAGCAGGGTACAAGGATTCCAATTTTTCACATCCTTGCCAAATTTATTTTCTGTTTGTTTTTGTGTTTCATTGAGAGTAGTAATGGTCTGAATGAGTATGAGTTGGCATCTCCTTGTGGGTTTGACTTGCGTTTCCTTAACGATTGATGATGTTGAGGATCTTTTCAGGTTCTTAGTAGCACTTTCATGTCTTCTTTGGAGGAATGTCTGTTCAAGTACTTTACCCAGTTTTCAATTGTATTGTTGTTTTATTCTTTATGTATTGAAATGGGGTCTTGTTATTTTGCCCAGGCTGGCCTCAAACTCCTGACTCAAGCCCCTCAAGTGTCTGAGACTATAGGAGCACATCATTGTACTTGGCTGTGTAGTCTTGATGCCAGCCCTTTAATGTATATATAATTTGCAAATACTTTCTCCTGTTCTGTGGGTTGTCTTTTCATTCTGTTGATTGTACCCTTTAATGTAGAGAAGCTTTCAATTTTCATACAGTGTAGTATTTTTTCTTTTGTTGCTTGTGCTTCACATCATATCCAAGAACTCATTGCCAATTCCAAGGGAATGAAGGCTTTACCTGTGTTTTCTTCTAAATGTTTTATAATCATAGCCCTTACGTTTCTTTCTTTAACCTTTTGTTGCTGTGGGAATTGAGCCCCAAGCCTCACACATACTAGACAAGCACTCTACCAGTGAGTTACATCTCCGGTCCTATTTGATCCATTTTGCATTAATTTTGTATATGATATAAAGTTAATTAGGTTGTTTATAAATTACAGACATGTAATTCTCACAATTCTGTAGATTTGGAAGTCTACAGTTAAGGTGCCAGCATGTTCGTTGTTTGGTGAGGGCTGGTCTCTGCAATTAAGAGAGCTTCTTAACTCTGTGTCCTCACATGGCAAAAGGTAGGAGGTGAAAGGGCAAAGTGGGTCCAAGTGCTGTATGAAGCCCCTTTTGCAGGGCTTTCATTCCATTCACAAGGAAGGAAGCTCTCATGAACTAAAGGTCCCACCTCTTAATACTATCATATTGGAGATTCAGTCTCCAGATGAATTTTGGAGGGACATAACATTTTGAATATAGCAGTAAGAAGCCAGCTTCATTCTCTTGCATCCATTTTCCCCCCAGCACCATGATATGTTTTTAGAAGAATTAATTATGGTAGGGCCAATGTTTAGGGTAGGAAAGGGTCAGACAAACTAATTAAGATGTTCCTGAGATAGTCCAGGCAAAAGGTTATAGAGGTATACAATGATGTGGTAGCAGTTGTGGTGGAGCGAAATAGATATGTGATATATTTAATACTTAGAATGGTAGAACTTCGTTTCGTAGATTGTATTTTGAGGTGAGGCAATGATAAAATCAAGAACTATTCCAAAGGTTTATTTGAAGTGACTTAGATGCTATTTATTATGCTAGGAAAGCTGAGGTAATGATAAGGAAAGAAACATTTTTAGCAAGTAGGTAAAATCAAGATTGCTTCTTTGGAAAGGTTAAATTTGAAATGCCATTGGATATCTAAGGGAAGATTTTAGTTGAGCATTTGGCTCCCTGAATCAGAAATAGAGAGAACCAAAAGTATGGTTAGAAATATAAACTTGGGAAGCAGTAGCATATACATGAGACTTCAATTAAGGTCAGAAGACTACATGAGATAATTTAGAGGGAGAAAAGGAAGTAGAACTGGGTCCTATTTATAGTTGATACAAAGAGGGAAGATGTAGCAAAGGGGACAGTGAAAAATCGGCAAGGTAGGAGGAAAACCAAGAAAGCATTATACATTGTTAAAGGAGATGAGAGAAGAGCATGTTTTAAGCAACTTACGATACTTTTTACTGTTACTTTGATATTTATATGTAATCCAAACTTCCTCTTTCAGTAAACTCTTTGTGGATGTTTTCATGTAGTTTGTATTCCTTATAGTTAGTAGCTTAGAAGTGCTTGGCCAAAGTGGGTGTTTGGTGTTTATCTTCTTTATGTGCACTGCTCAGTGCTAGCAATGATCAGGCAGTATCCTATGCCAGTGATGGTGAAGCTTTTAGAGACTGAGTGCCCAAAATGCAACTCAAGACCTGTTTATTTATTGTAAAGTGGTAATGGATTTGAGCATATTTTCCTTTTCTCCAAGTAAAATATTAGGAAAGCTCATCTCCAGTCCTTAGTCTTGTCTTTCTAGTGTAATAATTGTTCAGTAGGTGTTTGAGAGTGCTTTAAAAGGTAGAGGGACAAAAATGTTAAAAGATTAGAGAGAGCATTCAAAAGACTTACTCAGTTCTAATGTTGATGAAATGATGAAGCCTTAGTTTTTTAGGGTATTGATTGTGAAACAGCATGAATTAAATCTGGAAGTAGTACAGAAGAAATATTGACAGGACTTGCTGATTGATTAGTGGCTTGGAGGAAGGTGGTAGAAAAGAGGGAGGAGACTAGAATAACTTGAAAGTTACTTGATTGGAGAACAGGAGAATGGTGTGCCATTGACTAATCAATTCAATTAATGTTTGAGTGCTTCGAGGCAATATATTGATGTTAAATTCACAATGTGGTTTCTGGTCTCCAGAGAAACTAAGAAGCGCAAACTAATATTTCATATCTGTATTCTTGAAAGCCTTTGGATTCTCTGTCTCTAGATTCAGAGGAAATTATTCATTAGCAGTTTTAAAAATTACACTAGGGACTGTTTGTAATCTGTAATGTCTAAACGTGTACTGTTTAATAGTAATTGAAAAATGCTCTCATGATATCTCAGAATTGTGGAAAAGATACTATATTAGCTTCTAAAGTAGCTGGGAGGTGGTTTTGGGATAGAGGATCTCACAGGTCTGTAGTCAAATAGTTACAGTGCATGTGAGATTAATAAAGGATAGAAAAAGTGGGTAGAAAAGCAAAAAGCCTTTTTAGTTTAAAACATTTTCTATTTTCCTTTTTAAAAATTATTGCTTGTTGTAAAACTTCGGAGAATAAAGAAATACATAAGGAGGAGAATTTAAACCTCACATGTGAGCTGTGTATACTCACTTTTTCAGTGAAGAACCAAATAGTACTTGAGGGTTTATAAGACCTAAGATCTATCACAGCTCCTCAACTCAATGTAGTATTGTCGTTTGAAAGCAGCCATGGATAATGCTTAAACATCTGAGCATGGTTGTGCAGCACCAGATTTGACCTACAGATCATAATTTCTGACCTCTGTTCTAGATAATTGGCAGTTTGATGTATTTTCTGTCATATTTTTTTCTAAACTCATATTGTACATAATATTCTTTAAGTTTTCTTTTTCTTTCTAATGTATATTGTGGATATCTTTTGTTGTAAATCTGAAAGTATCTATATGTCATGGTATGAATGTATATTTTGGTTCTTTAAAATTTTCACTTTTATAAGCACTGTTATAGTAACATTCCTTGTATATACTTGTTCACTCTGGAGACATATTCATATGGCATGTTAGCGGGAGTGTAATAATTGCTTTTGATCCAAGTCTGTATATATTTCATTTATATTTTTACCATGGATTTGTCTGTAGAGTGAGGCAAGGGCCTTGTGGAATGGGAGTAATGTCCTTCCAATATTGATCATTGTTTGATCTACTTTTTTCTCCCCTCTATTTTATTTTATTTTGTTTTTGTTAGTACATATTTGCAGTACATAATGATTACACTCCTTATGTGGTGTTGGTATCTGCATATAACACATCTTAATTCTTTTATCCCCTTCCCTTTCTCTCCCTCCTTCCCTCCATCTTTTGGTCCCCTTCACTTTTGCAAAAGATCTATCTCCCTGTTTCCTATTATCTGTCTTTCTGATTATCTATCTATTCTTATCTTGCTCTTTATTTATATTTTGGATGTCTCATATAAAAGAAACTATACAATATTTAAGCTTATCTCACTTAAGATTATGATCTCAAGGTGCATCCATTTTCCTGCAAATGACTCAAGCTTATCCTTCTTCCTTGCAGAATAGTACTCTGTTGTGTGTAAATACAATACTTTCTTTGTCCATTCATCTGTTGAGGGACATATAGGAAGCTCCCAAGAGCTTGTGAATTATGCTCCTAACCAGGGGTGTGGATTTATCACTGTAATACGATGTCTGCCTTTTAAGGCAAACATTATCCAGAGGCAGTTTATTCACTTCTGCTATGTTTTAAAAATAATCCTAGTCCTGCTCAGTTTATCTTTCTAACTCCTTTTAAAGAAAGGAGTTTAGAAGACCTACATACAACAAACGTGTTCCAGGAGCCTCCCATTTGTATAAAATGAAACATTTTGTTGATATTTATGGTAAGTAAAAGGTGTTGTAGAAGCATTCAGTATAGCCAGGGTTTTATTGAAGTGTTTAGTTTTGTATAGTCTATGTGAATTGTTTTGCGGAAAGGTCTTACATGGCACCAGAGGTAGTGTTTGTTTGCCTCTTAGCATCTAATACCCCATCTTTTAATTTTTTAGTCCTTATACAAGGTATAAGGTAATTTGTACATTGGTATAAGGTAATTTGTACAAGGTAACAAGGTAATTTGTACATTGTATATTTGTTTGTGTGCTTTTTTTCATTCCTATGTAGTTACATTTATTATGTGAATGTTTTGCCACGTGAAAAATCCGTTTCATTGGGAAGTTATCAGTGTTTGCCTATTATAAATAATGGTTATGAAAATTTCTCCTTGTATGTTTTGTGAAATAAAAACACATACTGGACCTGGGGATGTCACTCAGTGGTAGAGGACTTGTCCAGCATCTGAGATGCCCTGGGTGTAATCTACCACATGAAAAAGGAATCCATGTTGCTTCACATCTTTACAAAAACATGTTAATGTCAAGTGTTGGTGTTTCTTCATAAAGACATTTTTATGGGGTACAGAACACCTGGTGGTTTTATTTCCCTGATTGGTAGTGATGTTGAGCACCCTTTCATGAATGAATTCAGCATTTGGAAATTTTTCAAAGTGTACATGTATGTACCTTTCTCGGTTTTTAAGCAGTGATTGTTGTCTTTTCTTTATTTGTAAGAAGTTTTTAAAATATATATAAACTATAAATTCTGTGTTGGCTACTAGTATTCTAAATATATTTTTACCTTCTGTAGTTTGTCTTTTAATTTTCTTAATGAACTTTTGTAAACTTTGCCTTTAATTTTAATACAGTTTGGTTTATCAATATTTTTCTTTATGGTGTGTATATTTTTGTTTAGGAAATATTACTTTATGCAAAATAAAAGATAGATAATAGCAAATAGATCTTTGGCAAATTGGCAGGGAACTGGGAGACAGAAGAAGGGAAGATAAAGGAGATTTAAAAAGGAGGAGGAATTGTGAAGTATAATCATTATGGCCTACAAACATGTACCAAAAAAAAGGAAATCTTACTTTAACCAATTATGAAGATGCTCTGTTACCCAAATTTCTAGAAATATTTAGGTCTTATCTATTTAGGATTGATTTATTTGCATAGTTTGAGCTAAAAGTCAAGATTAATTTTACCTACATGAGTATCAAGTGATTGGTCTTTCCTTTTTGTTTTAGTAGTATATTAAAAGTATACCACTAAAGTACACTTTCTACTTGAGTATATTTTTCTATCCTGATTGGAGTTTGGAGTTCTTCTTCATCAACATATGGATCAGTTCTTTTTGCATATTGGAAAGACCTGACTGTTATCTCTTCAAATATTGTTTTGCTCTAATTAAGTTTTACTCTCTTTCTTGGACTCAAAATAAAATCATATTAAACCTTTTTACAATGTTATGTATCTCTGTTATTTTTGTCAAATTTTCTTACCATGTTTTAGGATTATCTTTGGCCTCTCATTTAATTTGTCTTTCTGGGACTAAGTATATCAATCTAGTAAATCTGTTCTTATTTTCATAATTTCATTTTGTTTAGTAGTTTTGCCTTTTCCCTTTTCTACCAGAGTTTTTTTAATATAAATTATTGTCTAAACATATTAACTATTTTTGTTCCATTGTTCAAACATGAAAATTTACTACTTTGATTTTTCTTAAGCCAGTTTCTCTTTAGTTTTCCTTCATTTGGTGTTGTCTTTTTTGCCTAATTGGTGATTGAATGTTGGAAGTTGTATTTTAAATGTGTAAAGGTAAATTTTAGCCTTCATATGATTTTATCTTCCTCTGGAGAGGACTTACATTGGGTTTCTAATTGCCAATTAAACTAAGGCTGATTGTATTAATTTAGGAACTGAACTGTTAAAAGGTTGGATTCTTTTAGTCATTTTGAGTATTTTCCCTGTTTCCAGTTTGCCTCTTCTAGCGTGTATCCCTTCTGAGGTCCTCTGAAAACCAGAGTTCTGCTGTGGCATTTTCACATTGGTATTTCTATGTTTTCTCTGTACCTGAAAGCTTTGCTTTAGCTCTTTCCTACCACTTAATCTAGTTACAAATTACTACAATGTTTTCTGAAAGTCTTTTTCAGTGTTCTGAAGCCTAGATTTGGAGTCTTTGCTTTTATTTAGAGTTTTTAATAGGTTTTCTTGGATGGCTAGTCTGATAGATGTTAATCTGCTATTGCCAGAAAGATAAGCTTGTGCTCTTATGTTCTTCAGTTATTTAGTGTGAGATAATGGTACTTCCTTGTGTCTGATGTCAAAAGATGAGACTAAATTTCTCTCCCCAGAATAACGAAATACACCGCTTTTGAACTGTGACTAATCATGGATGTTTGTTCATTGGCAATGTTCATCTCTTGTAGGTTGCTTAGCCAAACAATGAAGGATCATCTAGTACGAGTAGCAAATGAAGCTGAATTTATTCTGAGCAGACAAAGAGCAGAGGATATTCACAGACATGCAGAATTTGAGGTGGGTTGTACATGTGGCTTGTGTGAAGAAATTACTGATTTTTAATGACAGTCAAGGGAAATTGCCCATGGGAAATGGGTATGCGGTCTAAGGAAACATGTCACATATCATCACATGTGTTATATATCACCAAACATTTAAAATTCAAGTTTTCGAAAGAGTCATGGGGGATTTTGGGAAGACATTACACATCACTTTGGGCCTCTTATCTTGACTCCAGTTCAACTGCTGGTAGATCAGAGCAGCTTTTGTGCTTGACCTGGTTTTGATAAAGGGAGATAAAGTATTGGCTGTGATGATTTTCCAGAAAAGAACATTAGCAAAGGGCATTGTACCTCTGGGCAGGATTCAGAAATGATGATTTCTGTGGCAAAGATAAGGTCTTCCGAATTTCTAGAGAGTTGCAGAATACAGAGGTGTAAAGCCCCTCCACCCTTTGTTTAGAGGGCCTAGTAATTCCTGTAGCTGAGGTTATGATGGAGCACACCGCTATGTTCTTAGGTCCTCATGGGGAGCCAGGGCACAGACCTTCCTGGGAGCTCTGCCTATCTCAGCAGTAGCACCTGAAAAGGTCAGCAAGTTTGAGTTCTTAGAGGAGATTAGTACTTTTTTAGGTATATAAATGACCAAACCCTACCTAAGGTGAATTGGATAATTTGAGAAGAACATTTGCTATGGAATTGTGGAGAAAAATTAAAAAGTACTGTATGGGTTCTTTCTATTGCAGTATGTAAGAGCAGATAAACTCATGTGGATGATATTTTCTGGTACTTTAGAAAAGATGAATATCATTCCAGTGAATTTTTTGCAATCAGCATGAACTGAAAATGGTGCTAGAAAAATAAAATGCTAGAGTTTCAATAATATGGACATAAAATTTTAACTAAAACTTCAGCTAGAAGAAACCATCATTGGAATGAGAGAATTGTATAACATGACTACTGGAAATTTTTCCTACAAAGTTTTAACTAAATTTTAGCTACAATGAACCATCAGTGTAAAGAGAGAATGAAAGAATTATGTAGTATGTCTACTGGGAATATTTTGTGGAATAAAAAAGTGGTTTGTTATATGGTATCTACCTACAAAATAACTTGTATCAAGAAATTAAATGTAAAGGGATTGAAGATTTAGCTCAAGTGGTAGAGCACTTGCCCAGGAGGCTCAACACCCTGAGTTTGATTTCCAGCACCTCCTCCCACAAAAGAAATTAACAATAGAAAAAAGTGAATATATCAATATATGTAAACATGATAAATTTTAGCAGTCTGGCCCAATAAAACCATGAGAAAAATTTATACATAAAAGAATAATCTAAATATGATAAGAAGTATTAAAGATTATTTTAAATTAAAGCCATTTCTACTAAATTAGGGAAAAGTGATACCTACTATCATTATTTAACATTTTTATGTTCATGCAAGTGCAAGATATAGTTAATATATATGCAGTAAAAGAAGAAATAAAATTAGTTTTAAATTCTTAATGACTAGGAAAATATAAGAAATTTTTGGACATTTTCTGCCAGAATCAATAATAGAATTTTGTGAAATTGCTGGCTATAAATAAATATTCAAAATGCTAATAGATTTTCTTTTTGACAATTAGTAACCAGCTAAGATGGCAATTAGAAGTATAAATAGTATAGTCATAGTTAGGATAGAAACAGTGTGTGGGGCAAACTCTGGAAGAAAAGCACAGATACTCTGGAACAAAACTAAGATTTTATTAAAGGAGAGAAAATAAAATATAACCTAATGTAAAGTCATTTTTTATGATGAATAATATATCTTGGGGTGTGTGTGTGTGTGTGTGTGTGTGTGTGTGTGTGAGAGAGAGAGAGAGAGAGAGAAAGAAAAAGAAAATATATTTGGAAAGAATTAAGAGACAGAAAAGTTGCAAGAATAATAAAAGAACTATTCACTATTGTTCCAGATTCCGATTGTTAAAATTTTGCTACATTTGTTCTCTCTTCTTTTCATGAAATTTGACAGTAAGTTAATGTCAGGATACCCTTTAACCTGAAAGTACTTTAGTGGAAATTTCCTAAGCACATTCTCTGTCTTAATTTGGCATCCATATCAGAAAATGAATACTGGGTTCAAGGGCAGGGGATTTAGCTCAGTGGTTAGAGTACTTGCCTTGCAAGCACAAGGCCCTGAGTTTGATCCCCAGCACCACTAAAAAAAAAAAAAAAAAAAAGAATATTGGTTCAGTGCTGTCATTTAATCTGCAGATGTTATTTAGATTTTCAGTTGTCTCCACAGAGTTTTTATAGTCAAACAGGACATTTTAGCATCTCAAAACTGTCAGTTATTTTCAAACTAATATTTAAGTTCAATGCAGTGTCCAAGTACATTATTACGTTAATTTGGAATTTAAGTATTCCCTATAAAATATTTAAAACATGCAAATATTATATGTAGATATACAGATATCTAATGTGAGAAAATGAGTGCTTAAATTTAGCCCTAAAATTTTCGAAAAGAAAATGCATATACTTGAGAATGCACATACTTGCCTCTGTAGTTATTAAGGTGATAATGTAAAGATGACATCCCATACAAAGTTCTATATGAGGACTAAAGATGACATAATAAATGTTTTGGAGAATATTTAGATAAGTGTAGAAATGGAACGGAGATGTATGTGAGAATTTGGTAACCAAGATGAAATACAGTACTTAGAAAATATAAATATAAAACTAGACATCTGTTACATATAACTGTGAATTTAGCAAATTAAAAATCAGTAAAGGAAAAGCAAAAGGAAAAAATTTTATCGAAAGAACCATTCTTTAAAGAATAAATTATGATAAATATTAAATTTGGTGTTTTCATTTTTCAAGTAGGGGTTTGATTGGGATATAATTCACTAGAACCTATTGCAGTTCTTTCCTGTGGTATGTATGTCATTGCTTTCTATAGTATCTTTTCAACTCACACCATATCTAATAGTTATTCCTTAAATGCCTTATTTTGTTTTATTTCTATCCTTATTTCCGTATTACAAATTAAATTTTGAGTGTTATTGTACTTTCGATGTTTGTAATTTATTAGGTCCATGATGATTATATTTTGTTTCTCTTTTGGCTTATTTAAGACTGCCACCTCTTTTCTTTCCTTATTCACTTATTTTACTTTTTTTTTTTTTTTTTTTTTTTTTTTTTTTTTTTTTTTTTTTTTTTTTTTTTTTTTTTTTTTTTTTTTTTTTTTTTTTTTTTTTTTTTTTTTTTTTTTTTTTTTTTTTTTTTTTTTTTTTTTTTTTTTTTTTTTTTTTTTTTTTTTTTTTTTTTTTTTTTTTTTTTTTTTTTTTTTTTTTTTTTTTTTTTTTTTTT